>JAWPHD010007175.1:0-132986 GCA_037043455.1 Cyrtodaria siliqua
TTTTAATATTAGTTTTAGGGACTCTTTACACACATACTGTAACTATAGAAGAAAGCAGGATTGATAGAAGAATTAATACAAATAGATTGCATATATCTTTATTCATTCATCTTTCTATCAATTTGTATGGAGATCTAAGGAGGGTGTGAAAAGGATTCTCAAACTTAGACATCTTCCGAAGATGCTTAATCCCCATATGGCCTATATGACCAAATGTGTTTTGTTTCCCCATTTGTAATAGCTAAACACAGCGAGGCAGAGTTCTTCTGATGTTAAATGATCCAATTATATATTTAAAAATATATATATATTATATTTTCTTTATCCGAAATTATGTACCTATCCTAACTACTATGACATCGTAAAGTACAAACTTTTTTTCATGCATTAAAATGTTTTGAGTGCCAAAAGGTCCGTCTTATCAAACAATTAAGAAAACGCAACTCTACTTATTCGTTGGTATCACTTATATAATCGCCTCGGGTCAGTTACCTTCAGCTTGTAGTCTCGATCACGTTTTCAATCGAGTGTCTACCATATTTTTAACACGTATTAGTCTGACTGTAACGGAAAAAAGGTGTGAAATTTCCCTCGAGGCGATATCATAACAGTAGGCAAGCATGCTCCCCGCGGAGTTTCCGCTGGTATGGATCAAAGCAATTAATATAATCCCTTCCCAGCGACGGCGGGTAATTGATTGATTAATTAATTGATCGCACAATAGATCAGTGTCGATGGGCCATTTGTAATTTTATGCGACTATGGCGCAAGACGCGTGCCTATCCCAATCACTGTCCTTCATCTCAAGTGTCTCTGAGGTTGCCGTCACAATATAACCAATGTGTGTTAACAGGGCGTAAAACTCGCGTTTCATTTCTTGTAGACTCGCAACTTTATGTATCCCATCTACATGTAGTATTTTATATTTATTGTAGCCCCCAAAACGGCGGAGTGTAGATACGGCTGCCGAGTCATCGATGATGTCCGAGATGAGTGACGATTACTCCAGCCACATCCAGATAGACGCCACGCCCTCGGTGGCTGCCAGGAGCTTGAAAAAGATGCGAAAGAAGACTGGGTCCACTGCAGACATTTCCAAGGTATCCCATCATACTGGGTCTACTGCAGACATTTCCAAGGTATCCCATCATACTGGGTCCACTGCAGACATTTCCAAGGTATCCCATCATACTGGGTCCACTGCAGACATTTCCAAGGTATCCCATCATACTGGGTCCACTGCAGACATTTCCAAGGTATCCCATCATACTGGGTCCACTGCAGACATTTCCAAGGTATCCCATCATACTGGGTCCACTGCAGACATTTCCAAGGTATCCCATCATACTGGGTCCACTGCAGACATTTCCAAGGTATCCCATCATACTGGGTCCACTGCAGACATTTCCAAGGTATCCCATCATACTGGGTCCACTGCAGACATTTCCAAGGTATCCCATCATACTGGGTCCACTGCAGACATTTCCAAGGTATCCCATCATACTGGGTCCACTGCAGACATTTCCAAGGTATCCCATCAATACTGGTGTCTAGCTCACATTCCAGTTACATTTAAAGGCAGTACATCAGAGTTGTTCCAGAAGAATCTAAAAAAACTTAAAGTGTTTCAATTCATGATAAAAACGGCATATCAATCAAATATGGTGTTAGCACGGTGGTGTTTAGGTTGTAACAGTTCACATAGATTTTGAATAAAATTGGGCGTAAAATGCTTTGATTAACCTTGGTGCGTAACCTAGGATAGCTCATATAACTGTGTAGAATAAATTTATACCTGTAAATAGTCATTTTAGGTTCATTCGTTGAGTTTTAGCCCTTTAGAATAGAAAATATCATTGTTATGCCCCCACCACCCATATAGCGTTAGTCATGTCGGTCTGTCACAAGGTTTGTGTTCATCACCTCCCAGTTTCCAACCAATAGTTTCGAAACTTTACAGGATGCTTACCTATGATGTCAAAATGTGCATAACAATTCCATGTCAAAAGTGACCTTGTTTTACCAGAGTTGCAGCCTTTTTACATTCAAATTTTATATTTAAATAGTTTTTGTGTCTTATCTCTTCCCACAGTTTTCAACCGATTGTTTTGAAACTTTACAGGATGCTTACCTATGATGTCAAGATGTGCATATTGATTCTGTGTCAAAATTGACCATGTATTACCAGAGCTAAGGCCCTTTTTTGTCAAATGTTACGTTTTCCGCAGATTGTTTTCATTGGGGTATCCATTTCTCCCGTTCTAGTCATGTGAGATAGGTGTTTCCCTCATGTGAGATAACTATCTTACAGGAGACGTCATGACGTCGCCTTATTCTAGCGTTAACAGTTACCCTCGGGATCAGAATTGCAACCAGGAATTAGGCAGAGCCTCGTCCCTGGTTACAATTCTGACCCTCGGGTGAGATTTCCCTATCTCACATGGATACTCATGATGGATTCTTATAGTCCCATGGACACATTCTTAATTTTGAAATTATTATTCAGACCCCTAGACCCCCATAAATAGCCTGATATATTCCCTTGAAAGGTTGTACATTTATTGTGTTGCCTGCATAGTCACTTAACCGTCATTGTCGTCCGTCACACTTAAACGTGCAACCTTGGTCACCACTTGAAAGGTATTTGGCCTATGTTCAAAGAAACTTCACACACATCTTCATCTTACCTCAAGGAATATTGTTACATATGTCCAATAACTGACTCATTTTGGCAGAGTTATGCCTCTTTTCATAAAACTTGAATTGAATTGGATTTTATAGTCGCACCAACAGCTAAGGTTATATGGCGACTTTCCAGCTTCCATTGGTGGAAGAAGACCCCAGGTGCCCCTCCAGGCAATTTTCGTGCACGGGCGGGCACCTGGGTAGAACCACGGATGTTCCGCAAGCCAGCTGGATAGCTTCCTCACATCATAAAACTTGAACCTAAGCAAGCTCATAACTGGCCAGGTGAAACTGTCCAGTCTATTTTAAAGCAAGAGAAAGTAGTAAAGCTTGACCGATCCTCCTATTCAGGTGACATATACATATATATATTTAGTAATAAGAATCGTTGAAAAGGTATTATTGAACGAGAATCATACAAATTATGTATTATTTTATTTGCAGACAGAGGAGTCTGAAACCAGCATGACGGCTCCCAGACGACCACAAAGGTCAGCAAAAAAATCGGCAAAGAGCAGAATATTCGAGTCGTTTCGAGAATCCCCTATGGGCAAGACAGGTAGGTTTCAAATTAATCCTATTTATCAGTTTTGAAGTACAGCAGCTTTGTCTAACTTGGGGTGGGGCTGTGGTGATGGATATCTTGGGCAGCAGTAGCACTAGTGTTGTAGCCCATGGAACATTGGGCTGGTGACATTGAAGAAGTCATTTGCACACATTTGTCGGAATGGGACATTAACGAAGCGGTCCAGTGTACTGGAGTCTACCTTGCTGCAGGTTTTTTCAGTATTACCCCGCTGGTGGCAGCTCTAAATAATGTGTTAATTGACCGTTAAAACAAACTTCCAGATGGTTGTTAAATATTAAACTACTAAAAATAGACTTTGTGAGAAAAAACGTTTGTGAGAAGTGCTCTTTCAATGTAAATATTAAATCATAGTCTTTAAAAGTTTCTGTTTTTAGCTCAGCTGATCAAAGATCAGCAGAGTTTATGTCGTGGTGCGGCGTCCCGTTAATCCATCTGTATGTCTGTAAACTTTTTTTTGTGGCGACTACTCCTCTGAAACTATTGGACGGATTTTCATGAAACCACAGCAATGTCGCTCTTGATGTCTAGTTGATCCTAGCAAAAATTCAGGTTGGCCGGAAATTAAAGATGGCCGCCACGGCTAAAAATAGATTTTAAAAATGCGATTTTGTGGCAGCTACTCAAAAAACGTAAGTGATATTGCTTTGGAACCTTTACCAAAATGACTGGCATGACCTGTAGTTGATCCTAACCAAAGTTCATTTTGATTGAATTTCAAACATGGCTGCCAGGTCAGCCCAGGTCAGCCGGATATTCAAGATGGCTGCCACGGCTAAAAATAGATTTAAAAAATGCAATTTATTGGCGACTACTTCTCAAAAAATTAAGTGATACTGATTTGGAACCTTTACCAAAATGACTGGCACGACATGTAGTTGGACTTAACAAAAGTTCATTTTGATTGGATGTCAATCATGGCCTCCAGCGGCCATCTTTGTTTTCATAGAGTTATATAGGAAAAACTTGTCGACTACTCCTCTGAGACTACTTGAAGGATTTTTATGAAACTTAAATGTTGCTCTTGATGTCTAGTTGGTCCTAGCAAAATTTCAAGTCACGGAATTGGCCGCCATGGCTAAAAATAGATTTAAAAAAACAAGTTTGTAGCGACTACTTCCTGAAAACTACAAGTGATATTGATATGGGACTTTTTTTCGAAAATGATCAGCATGACATGATATTGGTCCTTGTTGAAAATTATTTTGATGTGGCATTAAACATGGCCGCCAGTGGCCATCTTTGTTTACATACAGTTATATAGTAAAAACTTGAAACCCACTACTCCTCTGAAACTACTTCGACAGATTTTCATGAAACTTCGCAGGAATGCTGATCTAGCTATCAGAACCTATCAGTGGAGCTTCAATGTCATTGACCTCGTTATTTTTTCATTTTAGGCAAGAGAATATTAGAAAACATTGCAGAGACATTTAGTCCTAGCAGGTCGCCGACAAAATCGCCAAAAAAAGACGAGACAAATAAATCCATAGAGACAGTGCAGACCGGGGGCAAGCGATCTCACCAGAGTTCAAAAGAGAATATTTCCAACGAGTGCCCAGAGGTGCAGAACAAGCCTCGCGGGCGTTTGACCGGAACTAGCAAGGGGCGCCACAAGTTGTACAAAGAGGAAACATACATATCGGAGCCATTTGAAAATACGGGAGATTTTATTGTAAGTTTTTTCTCCGAAATATGACCAGATTTGGGAAAGGTCAATTTTGTCTAAAAACCCGTATATTTTATATCGTCATGTTTGAAGATGAGAATTTCTTTCTGTCTAAAACTAGTTCCTCCTGTTTCACAAGTCTGTTATCACATCCCTGATTGGTTATACAATTTACATCAGCCTAGATATTTATTTATTGTCATGTATCAACATACATTTAAACTCTGGTAGAAAATCTGGTAAAAGTTGGCTTCTCCAGAACTAACCGGTATTGCTACAGAATCTTTACTAAAGTGAATTGCTATTAAACCTGTGTTTGTGTTACGTCGCAGAAAAATTTCTTACGTTGTCCAATTGGTCTTATAAACTGAAAATTCAACCTGCTGAATTCAAGATTTCTACCCTAGAGCCATAGAGGTATTGATACTGAATCGTCAAGTGGATGGTGATAGAGGGCGTGAGAGGTGTCGTACCTGGTATTACCTCTCAAGAACAGACAATAAAACAAAATCCACTACTTTTGTCTTGTTTGTGGTTGTTACTTCCAGTAGATACCCTTTTCAGTACTTATATGGTAAAATCTTGCGATCACCTCTGTGCTTAAATTTATATTCAAATCTTCGTGAAACATTGTAGACAATTCCTTGTTCAACCACAATAAATTCAAACTTCCTAGCTAAGACAATGAGCTAAAATAGAACCATGTTAACACTACTGCTGTATAAATTAAAAGCTATTGAATCATAATCTTTACTTGTAATCTGCCCGACATATAGTTGGTCTTTAATGAAAGTTTATGTTGATCCATTACCCATATAGGCTGACAGAGGCTGTTTTGTTTACTAATGATTGTACAGGAAAATCTTTTGAGCACTTACAAACCTTGGGGAAGGCTCTTGTGCCAGACAAAAACTTAAAGTCAGTGGTTTAATCTCAACTTTCAGCATGTGTTTCATGGACTGGTTCCCTTTTTTTCAGCAGCCGTCTCCAGACAACATACACCAGACTGTGACCAGAAGTTTGAGAAGCAGACGACATTAGTACCCAAAACAAAACCTGGTTTTCAGCCGACAAGTTTTGTATCCAACAAATAACACCTTATGTAATATCTACTAGACAGTGATTGTGTACAGCAGACGTCATTAGCTTACAGACAAACACATAGTTGTTAGTGGCATAGTGTGACTGTTTCTAGTAGTCACGGTAACTTGCCAAATAGACTACACTAGTTGCAGCAGACAATATTAGCTTCCAGACAAACACAGTTTCTAGTTGTATAGGGTACTAGCTACTTGTACATGATGCTCATTTCTAGTGGTTATGGTACTTTGTGTAACAGACCACACTAGTTGCAGCAGACGATATTAGCTTCTAGACGAACACATAGTTTCTAGTGGCATAGTGTGACTGTTTCTAGTAGTCATGATAAATTGTCTAACAGACCTCACTAGTTGCAGCAGACGATATTAGCTTCGACGGACACAGTTTCTAGTTGCATAGGATACTAGCTACTTGTACATGACACTCATTTCTAGTGGTTACAGTACGTTGTGTAACAGACTACACCAGTTGGCTTGCAGCAGACAATATTAATCTCCAGACTAACACATAGGTTTTAGTGACATAGGGTGCTAGTTTATTGTTAAGGACCCTCATTTTTGTTGCGACGTAAGACTAGTTTGTAGCAGACAACACTTGTATCTGACAGATGCAAAAATGATCATGGCATTTGATAAACTGAACTGTTCTTTGGAAGTTTAGAGGAATCACTCAGTGATTTATGATAAAAATATGGAGTGTTTGTACTGGTCAACACAACTAGAATTTCATTAATTATTTTTTATGTGTTTTAATGAATTCTAGAGGACTTGGCTAGATAATGACATGTGCAATAGTGATTTAAAAAAGTTGTGTTTAAAGATTCACAGTGTAGAAATGGTAATCCAGGATTAGACAAATCTGACACGAGCCAGGAATTCATTTTAATCTCAGGAACCAGTCATAAATGTACTTGTTGGGAACCAGCAAGAAATTTACCACTCTGGAACCAGTCAGATAATTCTGAGACATGGAGAAGACATTCAAACTACCGTACTTGTGTGTAAATACTAGCAAACTATTGATAAAGTATATTTTAATATCTTTATTGAGCTGTTTCATTTTTATCAATGGTTTATTACATATATGATACATGCATAGTAAAAAAATAATAGTCTGCTGCAGGATATTAGAAGCAAAGAAATTGTTTGAATGGTTGACCTATTCAATATCTTTATTTGTTCATAATTCAAGCCTTAGCATATCATACTGCAATTCACTTGATTCAACTGAATTTGGGGGAACCCAACATGTGATGAACTCGTCTTCTTGAGCGATAGTCCTCATATCATCTTATTTAGATGTGTTTCCCAATCATAAAATGTGTTTTTAATGAAAACATTAAAATGGCAAGGATTTAATTTTTACTTAGTTTATTTAAATATGTAAACTTTGCCGAATCTTTCTCAAATTCGGACTTGAATCAGCTTGTGCATGATTTGGCAAAGTTGATACTTGCATAAACTCCACTAGTAATCATTGTGATCCTCTAGTACACACAAGTGGTCTAAAACCAAAATAATCGAGAGGAAAACTTTTCCTCCAATAAAAACTTGGAAAGTTATGTGCTCTTCCAGACATGGCCTACATGTCCCGAGCCAGAAAAATACGCCTGCATATCCTGGCAGAGGGATATAATTCTCTAAAATTCAAGTTCAGTTTTTCATATCTTGTCAGGCTCATTAAATATGGTCACTGATGGTAGCAGAAAAACATCCATCATGGCAGCACTGAAAGTGTCTACAGAATTTACAGCAACTCTGCATTTCTGAAGGTGTCACGGTTCTACTTCTAGTCCCGTTTAGCATAGTTTTCTCTATGTAAATGGAGGGTGGGCCTGGAATGATCATTCCTGTTGGCACAATATGACATTTCTGTGTGCCATAATATCTTAATCAATTCAACTTACTGGCATAATTTTATATAAATATTGTAAAAACACATTTTATCTCGTATACACTACTGTATCAACATTTATATGCACATATTGTGACAGATAATCATGTATTATTATTACTTTTAAAACTATAGAGTTTTATACTCCCGTTGGGACATATGTGGTAGCATTGTCCGTCTGTCTATCTGTTAACTTTCACTTGACTACAACAATGGAAGCTTGTAGACATCTTCAGCATGATACAATGAATACATCTGATAAAGGTCCATAACTCTGGATCATATTTGTTTAAATATTCCCCGCTAGGCGGTGCTCTTGTTTTGTATGCAAATGGTAAAAATTTATCAGGTAAATATGGTGACGCTTTTCAGTGTAATAAACTGGCTGTTATTATGCACAACATTTACCAGTCTTTCATAAAATCACTAGATTCAGATAAACTACAATTGGAATGCATGTCACAGTGTGGCATGGAAATCAGAATGACATGGAAACGACTAATGTAAATTATTTAGCAGCAGGACTTTCCCTTTGTTTTTGAGTAACAGTGAAAGTGTTAAAGTTAAGTTGATGATTTATAGTTCTTCCTTCTGTTGGTGTATTGGGGACTACTAAAAAAAAGTATGGGGTCAGCTAACCATAAAAGCAGACGAGTAAACCACCCACCTACCGGCTATTAAAAAAGCTGTGAACATTATGATACAAAATATTACCATAGCACTGGTACAATTCAGTTGGGCATTCTTTTTGTTTGTTGAATATTCATGTAAAAAATCTCACATTTAGTTTGACTGCAGTTATACCTGTTTTATGATTCTGTTCTAATTTGTTCCCACTGTTCCAAATTCTTCTTTATGTGTGTTGTTTTTGTGTATAAAAATCCATTTTATGTATTCATCTATAAAACACTGTCTATGTTACTTGAGTCTTTTTTTCTTTCTGTTAGTAGTGTATGAAGTATATGCACACATATTTGTCCGTATGTTTTTCTGCTCTCCTTTTATCTCGCGTCTTCTATCTTCACACATGCCAGGATGTATGGGACATGTTCTTTTGTTTTAAAGGTTGTGACGCTTGTACATATGTTAATCAGTTATAAAGTCAAGTAGTCCTAGAGCGCTGTAATCAACAAAGATATAATTAAGTAAATAAAAAGTGACCTAATTTGAAGTCAAAAGTTAAATTGAATGCTTGGTTCTCCTTCATATTGTGAAATGTTTAGTTACGTAAACAACTATTAGAGGAACAAGGCAATCTTAAAGTAACAGGTATTTACCTTAATATTAAAATAACCACTTCCATTTATCCAGTATCTTAGACTTTAAACCTGTTTGATATGCAATTTGAAGTTTTCATTTGTATGCCCCCGAAGGGCGGCATATAGTAGTCGCACAGACAGTCCGTCCGTACATTCATGTCCAGTAAATAACTCTGGTATTCTTGAAAGGTTTTTCAAATAATTTGGCACAAATGCTCACCACAATAAGACGACGTGTCACGCACAAAATCCAGGTCCGTGGCTCCAAGGTCAAGGTCACACTAGGTCAAATTGTGTCCGGTCAATAACTCTGGCATTCCGGGACGGATATTTAAATAACTTGGGACAAGTGCTCACCACAACAAAATGACATGTCGCACACAAAATCTAGGTCTGTGGCTCCAAGGTCAAGGTCACACTTAGAGGTCAAAGGTCAAAACCACTTCGGGTGCATTTGTCACTTACAGTGACATTTCTTGTTTCTTTTTATTCTATCCGGTTAAACATTGTTGGTTCAATGTCGTCAACAATTAGGAATATGTAAAAACGATTAGAACAATATCAATGTCAAACCTTTTTGATCATTAATATTACGGTAAGTTCCATTAATATTACGATTAATATTACGGTAAGTTCCATTAATATTATGGTAAGTTCCATTAATATTACGGTAAGTTCCATTAATATTACGATTAATATTACGGTAAGTTTTATTTACTTGATGTTATCTTTAAAGATTCATGCTCTTGTTATTTTATATGCTTCTGTCAGCCACTGCAAATTCAGTTTGCTGTGTCATATAAATATTTTTTTAGATGAACACTTAGAGGGAGTACATCAGGATTGGTATTTTGTTTAGAATTGTTTAAATATATCAATTCTGTACTAAATTGATAAAATTAAACTATAAACCACTTAAAGAATTACACCGAACATAATTTCTTAACTATGGTAATGTGCCAGGGTTAGCTATTACAAACTTGGCGGCAAAATATTTCCAATGCATTGCAACACGAGTGTCATTTGTAGATATCCACCGGACACCTTTTATATATATATCGACTGTCAATGAACTCGCACCAGTAGATTATATGGGCGTTACATTGTTTTACTTATAAAGTAATATATACTAATAACTGCAGATTTTGAAATTGAAGAATATTAGTTAACAATTGCAAACACTGATTGTCTCAGAATTCCTAAATATGGTTTATAGTGTTCAATGGAAGTCACACGGGTATAAAATGTGAGGTCGGGATAATGTCTTAGTAACCGTAAACGGTTGGACATACCCGGTATTAAAACGTGTGACTTGTTTTCTACCTGTGTGACTTCAACACTATACAGAAATGTTTAGGAATTTTGAGTGTGTTGCAATTCATTAGTAATCACACTGTCCGTTTGTCCGAAAATGTCATGAAACTTCATACAAATGTGTCATGCACAAATATCAGATCCATACCTCAATGGTACAGGTCACAATTGTAGGTCAAAGGTCAACTGAGTAATTTGTGCCTCGGCCATAACTTTGAAAGTGCTAAAGGGAATTTCATGAAACATTTGTGGGTATTTGTCACTTAGTGGTGACATTTTAATTCTTACCAGTCTAGAGAGATCTCCAAGTTATAAACAGCAGAGCAAATTGATGATATCTACACATGATGCTCACTTTGCAATACATTGCGATTTATTTTTCTGCCAAATTTATAACAGTGATCTCTGGTGCGTAGTCAGAAATTACCTTTTTTCAGGTCGTTTACTTCAAGATATTTTCTTTTGGTGGTTTATGGCTCATTTGGTTAATTTGTTATCAATTAAATGCATAATAACGTATTGCTTAATTCTATACAAATACTAATCTCGATGTCCTATAAAGTGAAGTTTGTGATTTATTATTTTATGTTAAAAAGGTTTTCTCAAGTTTGATACTCTTGTCATTATGCAGATAATTTGTTTTTCTGTTTTAAATAAACGGTCATGTGCTTTAAAGTACTGAATATAATTTATAAACAATGTAATAAAGAAATTACCAAAACTGCAATTTTGCTTTCATGTTGCTTCTTCACAATATTCCAACACATGGCCTTGATCAGCTGATGAGAACAAAGACTCGTTTTTAACATCGACTCTCCAAACCATTAGGTCCCCTCTGCTTTTATTGTAGTTTCGCTGTATCAGTATGCAATATAAGCTATCGCAAACTGCTTAAAGAGATTATTTAATATTTACTAAAGATCGACGGAATTCAAGAAAAGAAGTAGCTCTTCGTGAGTTTGAACACGCAGCCCGAACTAAAATTACACTCATAGGTAATAATAGTGAAAACGCAATAGTCGAGAATGCTCCCAACTGAGCTATTAAAGCGGCTATTTATATTATGCAATACATACTATATAGAAAACCTAATAAGCTAATGGCTGTCACCACAGAAACTAAATATTGTGGGACCGCATTGTTTACAAACAATAAATAAAACTCTTTTTTCAAACGAACGAATATGTAGTTTACGGACTTACTTGGGAACTTCGATAGTACTGAAGAGAATTTCATGATACTTCCACACAAATGTTAATCACAACGAGAAGCTGTGTCACATGTAAAAATTGGGTCCGTTCCTCAAAGGTCAAGGTCACACTTGGAGGTCAAATGAGTTAAATTTGTGTTTCAGCCTTGACTGAAAGTACTGAATAGAATATTATGAAACCTAACAATTGTTGATCATCAAACGCAAAATTCGGGTCCATAACTAAGGTTAAGTCAAAGGTCAAATTCACGTCTCATGGATAACTTTGAAAGTAGTAAAAGGAATTCATGAATCTTCACACATGTTTCACAATGAGAAGGTGTGTGGTACCTATGCATGAACCAGGTCCATACCTTTAAGGTCAAGGTCACACCTGAAGGTCAAAGTAAAATGAATAAAAAAAAAATCAGTCATGACATAATCTCGTTAAAATCAGTTGTCTACTGACTATCCAATTGACACGGGACACTTCAGTATGGTGTTGAGATTATCCAATTGACACGGGACACTTCAGTATGGTGTTGAGATGTGCATATTGATTGGGCGTAACAATCAAACCTGTATTACTGGAGTTCTGGTCCATTTCATCCAGTCAGATTATTGGAATATGATCATGAGATTTTGCAACTACAATCAGGGTTCAAATTTAACACTTATTTTTGTAGATTTTTGCAGATTGCAAGTAGAAAATATTAGCACTTGCTAAATTGTTCAAGTAATAAAAGAAACCCACTAGGTCTCAGTCTACATTTATTCATTAAACATATTTCTCTAACTTCAGTTATGTAATCTTGGGTTGTATATGGTCAAAACGACTCTTGATTAATATATTAATAAATATATTATTGGTGGCTCAAAGGATGGCATTAGAGCCTGAAAGTACATATATAAAACTACATAAATACACGGACAAGATGAAACATTTATACAAATAACAAATAGCACATTCGAGCAATAGACAGGAGAGAAAGAAACATAATCTAAATAAACATACCGGCAGATCCGTGAAAATCTCGCGTCTAACTCCCGTCCGCTTATGTGAAGGAGGTATGGCCAAATGCAATTTTGCTAAGGGAACCCCCGTATAAATGACGCAATTTTGCTAAGGGAACCCCCGTATAAATGACGCAATTTTGCTAAGGGAACCCCCGTATAAATGACACAATTTTGCTAAGGGAACCCCCGTATAAATGACGCAGTTTTGCTAAGGGAACCCCCGTATAAATGACGCAGTTTTGCTAAGGGAACCCCCGTATAAATGACGCAGTTTTGCTAAGGGAACCCCCGTATAAATGACGCTTGTTAATGCTAATGCTCACTTATTCCATGCCACATGCAATGCTCGCATTCATTCACGTCACAAGCAATTCTCTAAGTGTACTCACTCATGCTCCACGCTATGCAGGTATAACATGATACTCATATAATATAAACACTTGTTTCGAACATGACACGCCAGTGCAATACAGGTTTACAGTTAAATAGGTGGATATCAGTAAGTATAATTATACATTACATTCCTGCATCTAGCGCAGTGTGAAAATGTCATTATTTACACCTGTAGCAATCCATCTAAAATGAGTCGTGGTTTTAAATTATTATTTGCAAGTACCTTGATTAAAATAGCAAGTAGAAAACCTTCGCACTTCTTTTTTTAGCAAGTGACTAAAAATATTAAATATGATCCCTGTACAATTTCAGTTTTGTTGGATAGTTGCAGTGGAGCACCCCGTTTCCCAAATATTAAATATGATCCCTGTACAATTTCAGTTTTGTTGGATAGTTGCAGTGGAGCACCCCGTTTCCCATGGACATATTTTTAATTAAGCTTTGTGAAGGTTTGATTTGTTTGTATGTTGTGTAACGTCATTTTCATGTAAGGTTATATATGCCAGTTGATTTGTTTGTGGTGGAGGCAGAACACCCTCTTTTCCTGGGTAGAACCAGTACTGTACATCTCCTGCCATCCGTTAGAATCGACCCTTCCTCACTTACAAGTCAAGCTCCCAGTGGGATTCGAACCCGCAGCGGTGAGAGGCGAGACGGTTTACAACGCATGTTAACTCCTGGGCCACAGAGACACTGAGAGGCGAGAAGGTTTACAACGCACGTTAACTCCTGGGCCACAGAGACACTGAAAGTTTGAAATTCATCAAAGTCGTTAAAACAAGAATGCTTGTGGAAAAATAGTTCTTACCATACTACTAGAGAAGTAAGCTCTCCTGCGATTCATTTGACCTCTTCTCGGAAGCTCTTTTCACTCATAAATATTGGGCAGAAATAAAATAATAATACAGAAGACTGATGTCATGAAAACTGCGGTGATTATGTAATACATAGAGGATATTTGTTTGTTTTGAGTGAATATACAATTTATTTTTATCCAGAAGTGAGAAAATATTTGAGTTTTCTCACTTTGAAATGAATATAAATTCTATATTCATGACAAACCAATAAATATTCTATTTATTATATACTCAACCTTGAACCTTATGCAGAAAAAATATAACGCGCCAAAACAATGTCATTTACGTCAACAATGTCAACAGTTGCATGATGTCATTTAGAGTAAAAATATGTTCACATGTGAAATATAAACATAAACAATGAAAAAAAAAAAAAATCATAAAATACACCATTTCACTGAAAGTATATAATAAATAAGAGGCCCAAGAGGGCCTGAGGATGCTCTACTGGCTAATATGGCTCTTATAACATCAATGAAGCGAGTGACTATCGTCTTAGATAGGCAAAATATAGCATTTTTAACTAAATCAAGAGCCATTACTGGTCCGATCTGGCTGGTGAACTTGGCCAGTAGAGATAATAAAAATAAAAAAAAAATAAAAAAAAGTATATTTTTTTTTTAAAAATTCATAAAATTCAAAAAAATAAAGAAATACAAAAAAAAGATCAGATGAAAAATGAAGGCCCTGTCACCTTAACAAGGCAAAATATAGCATATTTAACAAAATCAAGGGCCATAACTCCGCTGGTACTAGTCCGATTTGGCTGGTTTTCAAACATGTCCGAGCTTTTATTGACATTAACAATCTGGTAAAGTTTGGTAAAGATCAGATGAAAAATAAAGGCCCGGTCGTTTTAACAAGGCAAAATATAGCATTTTTAACTAAATCAACGGCCCATAACTACGCTGTTACTTGTCTGATCTGGCTGGTTTTCAAACTCGTCCGGGCTATCATTGTCATGAACAATGTGGTTAAGTTTGGTAAAGATCGGATAAAAAATGAACGCCCTATCGTCTTAACGAGGCAAAATATAGCATTTTTTACTAAATCAAGGGCCATAACTCCACTGTTACTGGCTGGTTTTCGAACTTATCCGAGCTTCCATTGACTTTAACAATCTGGTAAAGTTTGGTAAAGATCAGATGAAAAATGAACGCCCTATCGTCATAACGAGACAAAAGTTAACGACGGACGGACGGACAACTCGACATCCCATAAGCTCTGCTGCTAAAAATTAGATTTTTTTCTTCAATTTTTGTGTGATTATGTGATGGGAGTTGTGAGTCATCCGTCCATCTGTTGTCCGTCCGTTAACTTTTATCGTTTACGTGATAGGGACTTCATTATTAATCGGATCTTTACGAGACTTTGCCAGTGTCTATATCAATGAAAGCTCAGATGAGTTCGAAAACCAGCCAGATCGGGTAAGTATCACCAGAGTTATGGCCTTTGTTTTGCTGAAAATGCCATATTAACCCTTGTTTACACTCCAGCACCTTCATTTTGTATTTGATCTTTATGAAACTTTGCCAGCATATTTATATCAATGGAAGCTCGGATCAGTTTGAAAACCAGCCAAATCAAATTAGTAACACCAGAATTATGGCCCTTGTTTTGCTGAAAAATACCATATAAAGCCTTGCACTCTAGCACCTTCATTTTGTATTTGATCTTTACGAAACCTTGCCAGTATTTATATCATTGAAAGCTCAGATGAGTTCGAAAACCAGACAGACCGGATATGTAACACCAGAGTTATGGCCCTTGTTTGGCAGAGTTATGGCCCTTTAAAGGTTTTAAAACACAATCCTTGTCTGGACTAGTTATCCTTAACCCCCGGCCGGTTTTCATCGAAACTTTGCTGGGATGATCAGTACCAAGCCTACTTATGCACCTCATCGCCGTATTTTGGAGTTATGGCCCTTTAAAGGTTATAATACAAAAAATTTGTCCGGACTAGTTATCCTGAACCCATGGCTGAATTTCAGTGGAGCTTTGCAGGGATAGTCAATACCAGGCCTAGTTGTGCATGTCATCGCCGTGTTGCTGTTGAATTTTTTTGGGGGAATTTAATGCCCTTTAAAGGTTTGAATACACTAACCTTTTACAGGCTAGTTCCTAATTCCTGGCTGGATATCAGTGGAACTTGGCAGGAATGATCAGTACCAAGCCTAGTTGCGTATAGCGATGTCGTGTTCCCCACCACTGACTCCATATAGCAGTAGAGCGATACAGGCCCTCTTGAGCCTCTTGTTTGCATTTGTTATGAAGTATAATTAAACGACCACCAGATTGCTGACTTACTTTTCTTTTTTAACGCAAAAAAGACAAAATAGGGAATAATTTCAATAAAAAGGCATGACAGATAAAGTGCTTGCATTAAACACAGATGATGAACATTGAATTGAATTGAAATGGGGTTTTAAGGCGCACCAACACATGAAAGGTTATATGGCGCCTAACAGGAATGAACATGCCGGGGTCATCCTCCATGTACATCGAGATAAAATATGGAGAACAGGAGATGATGAACACATAGGCCAATCACAAAATGTGTGACATAGTTATGGTGCCTGTCTCATGTGGCTTTGTAATAATGTTCAATATATACTGAAAGGTAAAAGAAACACGACACAGGAATTTCCGTTATATATTGTATATACTGCACACTTAATTCCATATATATTCCAAGAAAATCCCAAGATGTTTTGTAAAAAAAAGAGTTGCAGTTAGTTAGAGAAAGGACACAACTGTGATGTTGTAGACGTTTTAATCACAGCACGTTTTAACAAGAAATTCATAAATGTTGAAGTTCTTCTTTGAAAAATTGAGCCAGTTCAGTACTGTATTTAACGTAAAGGGTTTGCAAAATGTTGCATCCTAAGTTTGAGTCAAAGGCTTACTCTTGTCAATAATGAAACTTTGCAGGAATACTATTTGCTGTGTTATTTTAGTATTTTTTCCGAAAGGAAAGATCTTACGTAGCTATGTACCATTCGATGAACAGAAGCATAATGTACATACAATATATAGCTGAAATTCCCGTGTCGCGTTTCTTTTTCCTTTTTAGTATACATGTATAATGTCAAGTTTTAGTTTTCTGTCAAATGTTTTTTGGAATGACAACATTCAAAATTTTAAACGACAATCTTAAGTACACAAAGGGGATAATTCTGGAAAAACGCATGTCAGTGTTGTGGTGCTTGTCACATGGTTTTGTATGATGAACATCTGTGACAAGATTCAAAACATTCGGTCAAAGGCTGTTTGGAATATCATTGTACATTCAATATTTTAACTGAAAAATCTCAAGTCAAAAGAAATGTCAAGGTAAGTGTCAAATGTCCCGATTTTTTTACATTTAACCTCCAAGTGTGTCCCTGACCGTTGAGGTATCGACACGATTCTTGCGTGAAACTTACCTTCTTTTAATGAATTTCATGCAATTCCCTTCCATACTTTCAATGTTATGGCTGAAACATGAACGAACGGTGCAATTATTTTATACCTCCCTTCAGGGGTATAAAAACGGGATTATTCAGGTAAGAGATAAGATAGAGTTATGGTCCTCGTCATATAATGTTGTGTAATGATAATAAACATGTGTGCCAAGTTTCAATGCTTTCGGACAATTCGTTTCTGAGGGGAATGAGGAAAAACAAAAACTTAAACCAAAATGTAGACAGACGGATATCACCAAACCATAAGCCTGGAGTTGCTACACAATCCAGCTAATTAAAAGTGTCTTTTAAAATTTAAATAAAATTATGCTTTGTAGACAGACTGACAAGATGGAAATCACCAAACCATAAGACTAGATGTTCTATGCAATGGCTAATAAAAAGTGTATTTAATTGTACTTTAAAAATACAAATCAAATTATGCTTCTTTTTTGGTATATTCAACTAAAGAGCAAAATATTGATTTCTTGTCACATTACTTCTTTTACTAGATGAACGATTGAAAATTTAAACATTAATTTTTTGGTTCCATAGTTTATATTTCTTGTATAAGTTTTCTCCTTTGTGGCCTCACTTTCCCTCCCCACTCAGCCTCTAATTGTTGTTTAGACTGGTTTACAGCCTCCAGTTCACCGCACAATAGCGCATATTCTATCTCCAGCTCTGGAACCAGTCCCAGAAGAGCCATTCCATAAGTTTGTACCCAACTTAACATGAACTCACACTTTTTCAGGCTCTTGAACAAGTGAGTTTTCTCTTTTGATAGTTTTTCTTTCTTGGCAACAGTTTTTGCAGATTTCAAACCTTTGTTAGTGATTTTGTGAGCTCTTTTCAGAACATAATTCACGTCAGAGACTGCTGACAAAACAAAATCAAGCGGGTTATCCTTGTTTGACCCACAAATCAACCTTTCCACATCTTTCAAAACAGAGAAGTTAAACTCTGGCGAAGACTCAAACTTACAATCACCAGATTGTAATATTTTCAAGCATGCCTGGATAGCTTCCCCTGTTGACCCACAGCTGTGACCCTGACCCAGAACTACTGAAAGGTCAATCAAGTCCCGGGCACTTTCTGCCGCCAATGTCAGATGATCCCCATTATGCAGACGACAAACAAACACATACACGTAGAGAATGTTCATGACATTATATTTTACGTCTGCTGACGGTACAGTTTTACAGAGATCAGATATACTGGGAATATCAGATTTTATTTGTGGCTTAAGATTAGCCGTCTCTGATTGGCTGTCCATATCTGTAACCAATGGTGATGCTGATTCTGTCCACCATGGAGACCACAGATCTATTAGGTTACCAAGGCGACCATCTCCTGTCATGGCTTGAAATTCTTTCTTTTCCTACAAAAAAAAGAGAGTAAATTAATAGAGAGAATTAAGGAGGTAATACCAAAAGACATGCATCAGTTCATTAACATTTGTAAGAACACATTTTAAACAAGAATAAAACTGGTCTATTAAATAAAATAAAAAACGGGGCCTTTTTATATAAAAAATATCTTCATTTTTACAAACACACTTTGTGGACACTCAAAAAAGCTGCATAAGGTCCACTGTAACACCAATGATCGGAAAAACTTCTTTAGCCATAGGGTCATCGACCCATGGAATGAATTAAATGAGACCATCGTTTCCGTGCCGTCTGGACACTTTCAAGAAACGACTGAGTGCTGCTCGTAAGTGAAAAAGCAGTGAAACAGCCAAAGATACAAAGATGCACCTTTACAGAGAAGAGCTGCGCGCAACATGATGTCTCGCCTAAAGTGACGTGTCCAACATACATGTTTCAAGCGAGCTTCATCTTGACAAAATCGAGGGTTTATAGTAATTGTTAACGAGGCCAAGCACTGTTGTCAGCATTCAGTAGGGTAGCATTCTTATTTTTCCATCAATTGAGTTAAATGCAAATATTGTTGGATGGACAGGCATTACCATTCCATAGACCGGATTTTTAATAAATGTGCAATCCTACCCAAAAACAGTCTACATGTGTATGGTAGTTAATTGAATGTTAAAATAACATGCCTTAAATTTTGAATGTTGATGCATCTATTAATAGTTCAGTTAACACCACTGTGGCATGCAATACAATTCCTGGATTAAAACAACACAAAAGTTTATCATTTATAAAGGTCCTGCATTATTATCAGGATTCAAACATTTAAAACTGAATGTGACAACAACATTACAGCAATTGATTAGGCAAAGTCTATAATGAACATTATGCTAAGTGCATACTCTATGGACTTAAAGATTTGTTGTAAATTATAATTTTTGTTACGGTGTATTATAGGAAACTGTTAATGTTCCATCTATATTTATGAACTACTTCACGCTTAAATTGATAATTTTATACTTTATGTTTTAAACAAATTAGGCCCCAAAGCCTGATGTACTCGAGTTCCCTATAATACCTGATAGCTATCTGCAGAAACTACACATTGGAGGTGGACTTGATGTAAAATTGCAGCAATTTGCCAACTTGTATTGTTTCTGGAACTGACATGTTAATTAATCTGCATGTATCATGTCAAGGTCACTTAAATACATGTACCGTCAATATTTGCGTTAAAATTTGGTGACGGTACATGTATTTAAGTGTCCTCGACTCAGATCCAGGGTCAGTTGGAGGGCTGGAAGTTATTAGCATTAAGACGGACAATGACCAGGCGGTTATATATGAAATTTGAACATTCTACTCCCAAGGACAAAAAAGTTATAATACAATATGTTGACGCCGTCGAGCCCGCCAACATTAGCGGCGCCTATGTCTCGCTTTTTTTCAAAATGCGAGACAAAAACTGTTGATAACACAAATTTCATTTAGATTACCTCATCTGTCAATCTGGCCCAAATCTTATTGGTGTCCTTATCTATGTCAAGGTCATTCAGTCTTTCATGAAGGTCATCTCCAGGGTCACTTAGGTCATCTCCAGGGTCGCCAAGGTCAGGGTTGTTTTCTACTCTAGTCAGCATCTCCATGACTTTCTGCTTTTCTTCTGGATTGGCATTACACTCCTTCAAACCTGAAAATGGCAAATATCACAAATGCCTTCATCTTGTATCACACAATACTTCATCTTGTATCACATACTTCATCTTGTATCACATAATACTTTATCTTGTATCACACAATACTTCATCTTGTGTCACACAATACTTCATCTTGTATCACAAATGCTTACAAATAATACTTTATCATAAATTTCTTCCAAATATCATTTCATTATCAAAACCATAAAAAGTGATAAAGCCTCTCAACGTTTTACCATCACCCAGGGTATTATACATATTAAAGTAAAAGCAGAAAAATGTTAAAGGAAGTAAATCAGACTTTTCTCGGGGATTCAAAGGGTCCAACAAAGTTAACAAATAATGGTATTTTCTTCTAAAGGGCCTAAACCTAAAAATAAACCTAAAAACAAACACCTATTTATAAGAAAAATTGTTTTTCACAATGCTAATAAGTGCTATCCTAGATTATGCACCAGGGTTAATTAAACCATTTTACGCTCGACTTAATTACAAAACACCCCCCTGTTCTGGACAATACACAAAATAGACAAAGGACAGTATTTTTTAATTGTTTTACCGATTTTTTCAGCAAAAATGTATGATAGGAGGAGGGTAAAGAAATAAAAAAGGAAAATATTTTTCATTTTGCAAAAATTCTCTGACGTAATTGTTGACGTAATATAGAATCGAATTTTTTTGTACCTTTGATAGGTATAAAATGCAAACTTTTTAGGTCAGAGGCAATACATTATATTTGCTACACTTTAGGGTAGGAGGGTCGGTAATCTTAAACAAGGGTCGGTAATCTTAAACAAGAGGTCCAATTGGGCCTGTAGATGCTCTACTGGTATGATGTGATTCAAAAACATAAACATGATAGAGGCCAACCCAAGAAACATGTTTCCTATATATATCTCTATGTAAACTGAGGGTTATCGTGGCGGCCATTTTGAATATTTGACGACAACGAAAAACACAGACTTGACAGAGGCCAACAACAGGAAAATGTATATGATATTTAACTAGAATGGAATAAGTGGTGATATGTCGTTTGATAAATGTCCTTAAATTTGACCTATAAAGTTTAGCCATGGTGGCCATCATGGATGACTGGAGGCCCCAAAAACACAAATCTGAGGGAGACTAACTCAAAGATAATTGTGATTAAGTTTCATTAAAATCCTTCAAGAGGTTTCAGAGAAGATGTCATTTTTAACGTTTTCCTATTTAACTCTATGTAAACTTTGGGTCGCTGTGGCGGCCATTTTGATTATTCGACGATAACGAAAAACACAAACTTGATTGAGGCTAACCCAAGGAACATGTTTATGATATTTCATAAGAATGGAATAAGTGGTTTCGGATGAGATGTTTTTAAAATTTCCTTAAATTTTACCTAATTTTAGCCAAGGTGGCCATCTTGGATGACTGGCAGCCATGAAAAACAAAAATCTGAGGGGGACTATCCTAAAGATCATTGTAATGAAGTTTCATCAAAATCCTTCAAACGGTTTCAAAGAAGATGTCCTTTTTAGCCTTTTCCTGTATAACTCTATGTAAACTTTGAGTTGCCGTGACGGCCATTTTGATTATTCGACGATAACGAAAAAAAAAAAACTTGATAGAGGCCATGGCTTTTTTTTCATGATTTTGGGAACATGACCCATACCCCTGGAATTGGGAATTTTAGCGGCGTTTTACTCAAAATTGGGGGGGAAAATAGTGTTTTTTTCTATTTTTTGGGAACATAAATAAAGTAAAGCATTCCTTTCATATCTTTAATACTGTTTCGTTTTTGGTAAATACAGACAAGTTTTAACACCAGCGTATTTTAATACTAGTATCCTTACTGGTCTGTATTTACCCTAAAAAACTTTTCTTTTTTTTTCAGATTGTGAATTTTTTGGATATAATTGTGAAAAAAGTATACTTTTTGGCATTGTGAATGGGGCCGAATAACGGCCCCAAATTAGGCATAAAAAAAACACTGTCTTAATTGGGAAAAAAAGATATGTTTTGGCATTGGGAATATGACCGAATTTCGTTTATAAAAACAGCCAAAAAAAAACCCTGGAGGCCAACCCAAGGAACATGTTTATGGTATTTCACAATAATGGAATAAGTGGTTTCGAAGATGTCATTTAAAAATTCCTTAAATTTGACCTAGTTTTAGCCATGGTGGCCATCTTGGATGACTGGCGGCCATGAAAAACATAAATCTGAGAGAGGGCCTCCTAAGTAACATTCTGATGAAGTTTCTTCAAGCGGTTTCAGAGGAGATGTCGATTTTATAAAATTGCTAACAGTCGGACAGACAGAAGGATGAAAAGCGATCCGATAAGCTCGCCAGGCGAGCTAAAAACAAAAAAACTGGCCTAACCTTCCATGAAGCAGTCTTTATAGAACATCTCGGAGCAGTCTCGGTGCTTGTCAGACTTGTAACAGTCCACGGAGCAGTATGGGGTGTTGCATCGTGGGCACGTGTACCGTGCACGTGCATTCAGACATAATGGACAAACAGACTTCCCATCACCACTAACTGCTTCTACATCTTTGTCTTCAACACTTAATGTTAGTGTTGCTGCTGTCGTTCCTGATGTTGCCATGGTAACAGATCACTGAAATAAATGTACTGTTTTTCAGAACAAAATTAAAGCCAAAATTCAATTAACAAGAGGCACAAGAGGGCATGTGGACGCTCTACTGGCTAAAATGGCTTTATATCTAAAGTTGTCGTCCTAAAATTCCCATCAGTACTTCTTTTAAACTCAGAAGCCCTATTATAAAGGTCCAGATTTTTTATTTGACCAACACCAATGTCAATCCCAACACATATTAAATTAAAGTCATTTATTTAACAGTGATGCTTTTAAATGATTTCCGCTCAATAACTTTGGTTAGGAATGAGTTATTACGATGAAACGTGCAGGGTAGGTAGCTTATATGGAAAGAAAGCTTGGAATTGCATTTGGGGTCACTGGGATCAAGGTCAATTTATGCATGTTGTAGCGGAGACCGGACATTACCTAAATTGTCGAAAGTAGGTCACAGTAACCTGAAGTTGTGCATATAATGAACATTTGGTGGAGTTTGGTGAAAATCCTGCATTTAACAAAGAAGATATTAAGAAATGAAATCGGACGCACAGACTTACGAACGGACGGTCGAACTGACACACATACACCTGGATGACATTTTGATCACTAAGTCAAGATCCAAAAACGTTTTCAACAAAAATTGCGATACCTTACTCATAACAAAAGTTACTGAGCAGAAACCATTTTTTCTATATTTAGTAACAGTGACCTTGACCCCAGTGGCCCCAAATGCAATCCGAACCTTTCTTTCCATAAAAGCTACCAACCCAGCAAGTTTCGCCGCAGTACCTTACGCCTAACAAAAGTTATTGAGACGAAACCATTTTTTTGTCTTTAGTAACAGCGACATTGACCTTGAATCTAGTAGCCACAAATGCAATACCAACCTTCCTTTCCATATAAGCTACCTACCCAGCAAGTGTCGACACAATACATCGCTCCTAACAAAAGTAACAGTGACCTTGACCCAGTGACCCAATTTCAATCCCAGCCTTTCGTTCCACAGAGGCTACCTACACAGCAAGTTTCTTTACAATATCTCACTCCAAACAAAAGTTATTAAGCGGGAACCATTTTTCTATTTTTAGTAACAGTGACCTTGACCACAGTGGCCCCAAATGCAATCCCAACCCTCCTTTCTTTATAAACTTCATACCCTGCAAGTTTCATTGCAATATCTCATTCCTAACGAAAGTTATTGAGTAGAAACCATTTTTCTTTTTAGTAACACTTACAGTGACCTTGACCTCGAACCCAGTGATCCCAATTTCAATCCCAACTTTCCTTTCCACAGAAGCTACCTTCCTGCAAGTTTCATCGCAATGCCTCATTCCTAACAAAAGTTATTGAGCGGAAACCATGAGTTGACCAAAGTTAATATAGCATACTGCATAATTAAAAAAATCAAGGGCCATAACTCTGGTGTTACTTGGCCAATCTGGCTCTGACTCGTCCGAGCTTTCATTGATATCAACAATCTGGTAAAGTTTGAAAAAGACTGATGAAAAATGAAGGCCAGATCGTGTTAACGAGGCCAAATTATAGCATATTTCAGAAAATCAAGGGCAATAACTCTGGTGTTACTGGTCCAATCTGGCTGTTTTTTTTAACTCTTCTGAGCTTTCATTGATATTAACAATCTGGTAAAGTTTGGTAAAGATCGGATGAAAGTGAATGTTCTAGAGTGTTGACATCCAAAGAATTACACATTTTTCAATAACTCAAGGGCTATAACTCCCGTGTTATTGGTCCGATCTGGCTAATTTTCAAACTCATCCAAGCTTTCACTGATAAAAAATACACTGCCAAAGCTTCCTAAAGATCAAGTGCTAGATTGTAAACAAGGCCTAATATGGCATTTTTCAGAAAAAGAAGGGATAACTCTGGTGTTACTAATCAGATCTGGCTGGTTTTCGAACTCATCTGAGTTTCCGTGGATATTAATGTACTGGCAAAGTTTAATAAAGATCAAATACAAAATGAAGGTGCTACAGTGTAAACAAGGCTTAATATGACATTTTTCAGCAAAACAAGGGCCATAACTCTGGTGTTACTAATCCGATCCTGCTGGTTTTCGAACTCATCCGAACTTTCATTGATATAAATACAGTGGCAAAGTTTTGTAAACACCAAATAGAAGATGCTAGAATGTAAACAAGGCTGAATATGGCATTTTTCAGCAAACCAAGGGCCATAACTCTGGTGTTACTAATCCGATCTGCCTGGTTTTCGAAGTCATCCAAGCTTTCATTGATATAAAGACAATGGTAAAGTTTTATAAAGATCCGATTAATAATGAAGTCCCTATCGCGTAAACAAGACGAAAGTTAACGGACGGACGACGGACAATTCGCCATCGCATATTAAGCTCTGCTGTCCGTAATTTTTTTTTATGTTTATTATGTTTGCTTCATACTGTCAAATGAAGTATATGTGTTTAGTATACATGTTTTATGTTTTTAATTCATTAATTCAAACATTTAACAAACCTTAAACTTGGTTAGATGAACATCAAATAAATTACATACGTACAATCTGGACGACCTAGAACTATGACTGAAGGTGATGAATACCCCCGCTTAAAACGGTCTATTAAATCAATGTTAGAATTTTGTGATTCCTGGTTTCAATAAACTCATTATTCAATGAGTGATACAAACAGTCTTAGTGATACAAACAGTCTTAATCTGTTTCTCACAGTAATTAAAAGGCTCATTCAGTTCTGAGAACACACTGAGTTGCATCATAATACCATGACGTGACGTCATAATAGCATGACGTGATGTCATAATACCAGGGTGTGATGTCATAATACCAGAAAGTGATGTCATGATAGAAGCAACCAAATGAAAATATGAATGAAGCATTCCGATTGATTCAGTGATAAAAATTGGACCAATGAAACCAGTTAATTTAAAGCTCATCAAATTCTCAGAACACACTGAGGTTTTACTGGACATTGAGTAATGAGGTTCTTGAAACCCAGGAACACAAAATTCTAATAATAAAATAATTCTAAAATGATTTAATAGACTGTTTTAAATGTTAAGTCAAATAAAGGGCCATAATTCTGTAATAAATAATAACAATCCATGAAAAGTTTTAAAGCGAAAGCCACATGAAGTTCATTATAGAGCGAAAAATTCTTACTCAAATAAAGGGCCATAATTCTGTAATAAATTAGGCAATCAATGGTGGGTGATGTACAGGGACATAAGGTCATCAGTTGTTATGTGTACATGAAGTCTGGGAACAATCAATTAGAAAATCATTAATGTTTGAGAAAAGTTGTATTAACAGGTTTTACTGAACATTGCAAAATTAGAGTGGAAAATTCTAAGTGAAACAAAGGGCCATAATTCTGTAATAAATCAGGCAATCAAAGATGGGTGATGTAGAGGGAAATAAGGTCATCAGTTGTTATGTGTACATGAAGTTTTGGAACAATCAATTTGAAAATGTTTCAGAAAAAATATGTTAATATACAATATTAAAGTGAAAAATTCCAAGTCAAACAAAGGGCCATAATTCTGTAATAAATCAGGCAATCAAAGATGGGTGATGTAGAGGGACATAAGGTCATCAGTTGTTATGAGTGCATGAAGTTTGGGAACAATCCATTAAAAAATGTTTGAGATATGCAAGTATTAAAAATGTGTTACGCAACACGACAAAAAAATGGGTGACGGGACGCGATGCGACGTTGCGGACAACGTGATTCCTATATAGCCCCCACTTCACCGGGGGTATAAAAAGTAAATATATTTTCTTCCTTGTTTGTCAAATAAATCAATTTCTCGGCAATATTCCTTCTGAAGACAATAATCCCACTTGACCTGGAGTATTGGGTGACCTGAAGCCTAGCAACAGCCATGATAAACATCAAACTTTACTTCAATTTATTGCTGTCACAGTCCGCCGACACAGAGGCAGAAGAATCAGAAATTACTATCAGTGGCCTTGAAGTCATTTCAGGGTTTCTTTTTAATGTTCAATATATAGTTATTTTTTTCATTTTATCTTTAGCATTTGTTTTCATTTCTCTGTCTTTCTTTTCTGTTTCCATTTTGGACACTACTTATTGCTAGCACCATTTGTGCAGGTGTTTGTAACACCCTTTTTGTATTACTAAGTTTCAATTGGGATGCTATCTGCGGTGATTTACCATAATGGCCCATATATACAAAGATCATATGTTTAATTGTTTTGCTAATGATACATGTAACATCCTTAATATAGTCTGCGCTTAATGTATAGTATATGAATTATCAATTTAATTAAAATTGTAGACCTGTGAAATACAGTGGTAGTATGTACCTACCATTGGAGCATAGCTCTTATGAGCCATGATTCTCACAGCTAGTATCACCTATCAGTTTGTACCGAGGCCAAATACAAGATTTCTTCTTCCAATAAAAGGTCAGGAGTCTTCTTAGACTGCAAAGTTGACCAAAATGAGGTGATGAGACAGCGATCATCTTCCAAAATGTTAAAAACAACAGCAATTTACATCTAAAACTATATACAGCGCTGATGGATCTATGCTCGGGAGGAAAAGGCTGTTGAGGTGTGGTCTAGGGCAACCTTGAAGTCTTCTAAGGAGCTGATGTCAGTGATGGAGGCTGGCAGGACATTCCACTCGTGTATAGTGCGGGGGCAGAAAGAGTACATCTAGACATTTTGTGGGGCTGGTGGTTGGTATAATCGTTAACCACCTCTGGTTCTTCGATCATTTGGGTGCAGTATATTTCCTGGTGCCATATCTACAAGTCCATGCCGTTCCTTGAAGAGCATTACTAGTCTTTGCTTGCGTCTTTCACAACATTAAATCATGCATGTTTTATGATAACCATTTCCGCTGAAAAATAACATCTTAAACAAAAGTGTTACGTTATAAGTTGAACACCTCTCCTATACCCCTCTAGTTGGATTTGTTGTTTCCTATAGCTGACGAATGACTGGATCCACTGAAGGGTTTCGCTCTTACTCTGTAATGTTCAAGCTTAGCAGTCATAGCAGTTGCATATGTGGGACTTCATCAAAAACTTTGGAAAAATCAAGTAGAATAACGTCTACCTGGTCTTTTCCAGAGTGTAATTGGCTGGCGATTTCTTGTATGGTAGTGATCAGCTGCTTTTCACAGGAATGTTTTGACCTTAATCCATGTTGGTTGTCACAGAGGATGTTGTTTTTCAGGAAGTGGTTTATAATGTTTCTGTAGACAATATGTTCAAGAACCGTGCAAGTCACTGATGTAAGGGAGACTGGTCTATAATTTCCGGCTTGATGTTTGTCGCCTTTTTTGAATAAAGGTGTGATGTGAGCTTCTCTACAGTCATTCAGTACTTCGCCAGTGTTTAAAGATGTCTGAAAAATCGTGGAGAGAACAGAACAGGTGATATTTCTTCTGCTGCTACTTTCAAAATGAATGTTGGGATTGAGTCTGGACCTGCTATCATGCAGAAGTTTGGCTAAGCTGCGTATAATACTATTACAATCTTAATCCTCGGCATAGATGTGTATAGGCTGGGCCCTTGGTCTTGTCATACCCGGGTACTCGAGTAGACTACTCGTCAGGCTTTGTGTGGTGATATTCGGTACCCAGTGGCCCAGTTAGCTCAGTTGGTAGAGCACTCACCCTTTAAGCGAGTGGTCCCGGGTACGAGTCCCATATGGACCACACTTTTTCTCCTTGGTTTACTCATGGATATAAATACTCATGATTCAAAACTGCCTATACGCCCCTTGCTAATTATAAATTTATCTGCCGAATGGCGAAAAAGCTGGTTCCCTGATTACTCTGCAGTATATAACAGGGTACCAGTTGGTTCCCCTATTAGTTTACGGTATACAAGAAGGTACCACCGTACCAATTATATGGCAAATAGGACTCATTTTTAAAATGTCAATTTTTTTTTAAATCAAACTCCTACTTTATTTACGGCAATATGTTGAAAATGATGAATTGTTTGAAATGGCATTATGGTGTAGATTCGGTGACTGGTCTTAGATTTTAAGTAAACGTTCATTTTGTTAGAAAATTTGTGTACTGAAATTGGATAAAGAGGACACAATTCTTAAAAAGTGAAATGTATACTGACCTTATATTAAAACTCCTCCTTCATTAATAAGCAATTTTCAAAAATAATGAATCAGTTATATTGGTATTGTTAAGAAGACTGGCATTTGATATCAAAAAAGCGTAACTTATTTTCGTCTCAAATATGTGTACTGAAAATGGTTAAAACCTATGAACGCGTTTTTCGTTATCAAGTGTAATGTGCATATTATTTAAATCTAACTGCTTCTTTAGTAATGACATATATGATGTTCAAACTCGTGAACTGATTATATTGGTATTGCTATTTAGAGTTGGCTACTAGTCTTAACTTTCAAGAAAACTTTTATTCAGGTCTCATATTTGTGTACTGAAATTGGTAAAAAACCAAAACAGAATGCGTCATTTATTAAAAACTATTTGATACCTTTTTGAAATCAACCATTTTGATTTATTTATGACATGATGTTCAAACTTGCGGGCTGACTATAGCATTTTATCCATAGATATCTTGGCTCAGGCCTAAAAAAAAATAATGTGTGTTTCTGGTTTCACCCTGTCAAAAAGTTCGGGTAGGTAGGTAGGACAATTTTTTTTTTTTATATATATTGTTCGCATATATTATGCCATTTTTGTACTAAGGCAACTTCTTGATAACCTTTGCAAACAGTTTGGATACAGATTAGATGTTTAACTACTCTGGCTAATGAAATTATCATTTGAATAAAAATATTTGTTGTTTGATTGTAATAATTTTTTTTAATTAATTAAAAAGTAGGGTCGGTCGGGAAACCGGAAACACACGTTTTTTTGTTAGGCCTCAGTTTGAATTTAAAGAAAACTTAGCATACAAACACATATTTTATATATAAAAAAAAATTGGCGCTTTTTTTTTCAGCGTCTGCTTTCATAAAATGTGTACATACATGTATGTAACAGTAGAGGACTTGCAAATATATGCTAGCCTTACAAATAAAGAAAACAAAGGATAATGTACATTAGTTTATAATAATAAATTGTACAACACCACCAAATGACTAAATTGTTTTTAGAACATTCACATCACTGTTGCAGTACGATCAAACGAAAGGATATTTTGTTATTAAGTTTGTAACTATTAAAGCTAAACAGACATGCTACAAATAACAAAGAATTATCTCTCATATCATCTTTAAATGATCCATCTAACTTATGTACTATTCTCAAAACAAATATATTACAACTATACTGGTCGGGGGCCACTTTCCATCACTTATGTAAACATAAACTAATTATCTATGGATCTTGACAATTTTTACTCTACCTGGGGCGTAGCTTGGCCTTTTTGACGGCATAGGCCCGCAGTTGAAGTTATTATGCTAGGGGGTATGGGGACATGCCCCCCCACCCACACACCCCACAATTTTGTTTTATGTTAGAATGCATTAGGTGAGTGCTGACGTATATTTTAGACTTTAAGAAGGGCAAAGATAGCTAAACAAATATATATGAAAATAATATTTTCTGGTTACTACGCCGCCTATACAGCGCCCCCGCACCCCCCCCACCTCCACCCCCCCCCCCCTCCACCTCCACCCCCCCCCCCCCCCCCCCCCCCCCCCCCCCCCCCCCCCCCCCCGATTTTTATTGCATTTTTTGAATTTTTCTATTTCTGAAAATTAGGCGTAGGCTACGCCAATGTCTACATTCCATTAGGTTACCTCTTCCTAGAATTTGACACCAAAACATTTAGTTTTATATAAATTATCTAAGTGCCACGCGTCCTTTGTATAAATAGAATAAAACTGAGAAATTATTTTGTTTTCATGCCCAGTTTCAGTCATGTTTTTTATCGAGTGATAGATTCAACTAGGTCATGATGCAATACAATTTTATGAATTAAAAACGTGTTTGCAAGTCTATTCAACAATTTCATTGAAAAAACTGTATGTTTGCATTGTTCCACCATTCCACCACGATCGCTATAACAATGCGCCTGGTAACGTCAATGTAATAATTTTCAGGATGTCAATTTACGTGATAACAATGGGTAACTCTTTGTAAATCAAACAGATACTGGTTGTATGAGTTGCCTCTCTTTGGTTAAAATATATTATCACGGTATATTCTAACTGCGTCCGCTGAAGTGTAATAAAAATATGACGTTATAACAATGTTGTTGTTTTTAATAGTTTATTACGCGGCAGTATGCGCGTGCATCCCCAACGCCATATAAGGAAGTAAACACACTTTTCGGAGAAAGCCCTTTCATTATTGTACCGCTTATTTACATTTTGGTTGTTTCTTCTGTTTACAATCTTCAGTGCTAAACGACTCTCAATAAATAACATTGTGTAAGTAATTTGCAGTGTAGAAAAAGGTTTTAAATGAGAATGACGGAAACTGGGCTTGGACGGAAACTGGCCTCTAACCAGTATGTATATTACGTTTTCTTACATTAATTAAGGGTCCTTATGATCAATTTCGTAAGACGGTGCGTTACTTAGCGAAAAACCATTTATACCTGTACGCGCAAGTATTCATTGGTAATTATTCATGGTAAATTATAATTCAGCGGATAAATTGGATTTAAGACTTGGTTCGAATCCAGTGTATGTAAGTCTATGGTTTACTTCATTGGCAACGCGTATAATTTGGTGTATTGTGCCAGGGGATCTGGAGAGATTGCTAGGTCAGCTCTTAAATGCTAAAAGGGGGAGGAGTGTGGTGATATTGTGTACCTGGTGCCCGGCTTGCTCAGTTGGAAGAGCATTAGCGCGCGGTCCCGGGTTCGAGTCCCGTATCGGCCGCATTGTTTCTCCTTGCATTGGTTTACTTCATTTGAAATACATTATTGTAGTAGGAATCAGTTGGGGTATATGTAAATAGATAGGTTTATAAGCGCGTTACTACTGTCTCGCCGCAGAGCTAGCTTTTATTGCGATATCGGTAGACTAGAGCGCTCGCTTCACGTGCAAATATCCTTCCGAGTTCAAACCCCGCTGAGTGTCCTATTTTTCCTCGTCCGTTTACACTTATAATACACATATACAAGCTGAAAAAGTAATATAATAAACAAACATTCTATACAACTAACCTTGTATGTCGTCTTTAAATGTGAGACAGTGCCAACACTGAATTGCACAAACCAAGTCAATATTAGCGTCACGAAAACGTTTTCTCTGCGCTGCAAATGGAGTAATTTATATAAGGGCGGTAACTTTGCAATGACTATCATAAATCCCCATATCCTCGATGTGGTGCACTATATGATGGCATGGTCGGTATCTTTTTTTTACTTATAGCTATGCATATTGATCGATTTTACAAAAACTTTGTATGCAAAGATGTTCAGATACGTATGCAGATTATGTCAATACAGTATGCTTCTAATATTGTTTTGGGCACTTGTTTCAGTTTTTTTTTTTACAATATTCAACTAGCCTTGGACCTGTATATAGCCTTGGACCTGTATATAATTGAAACAGACATTTTCAGTGGAAAATAAAAAAATACCTTACTTTTCAAAATCGGCTGAGAAATAAAAACTTCAAATGCGAAAATTGTTTGCAAAACTCTTTTGCATCAAACAATTTAAAACTTATTTTTTTTAGATCTTTTATCCAAATTAAGACACTCTGAAAGTTTTATAGCCAATTGTAGCAAACTATTAGAGCTAACTGAAGTTATTTGAGACTTCTTAATTTGCTGATGAGCTACAAGGAATTTACATGGAAAAGACCCACCAAAAAAAGCATTTTGGTTGTAAAATATTGATTTCTCAACCGATTTTGAAAAGTAAGGTATTGTTATTTACCACCCAAAATTTCAGTTCTAATGATGTATAACTTATGTACGTATTTATAAAATTGCTCATGCTATTGCCGAAAAACCTTTGGCTGAAACAAGCGCCACGAACAATAGTCAGTATTAATGGAAAATAGACGAGTCTAAACTTACTAAGTTTATTACACAATAAAGGCATTAACCAGCCAAATAACGGCATAGATTAAGGAATGGTAAACACATATCGAGGATCAGTTCAAAACTAGTGTAACTACATAGGAATGAAGAAGGAGATACAATAGTTTCGCACTGACCCCTCGATATGTTGTAAACTTTGCCTGTTGATGCGGATAGGGACTATAAGCAAAATGTACACAATATCAAGACACAATTCACACCTTTACATTTACTTCGACTTTTTTCCAAAGATACCGATTAGTTCTATAACCATCGGAGAGCACACCTGTGAATCACCTAGTAAACGAGTCGAGATATTAACAAGTCTTTGAACGAGAGGAAAGACATTTGGAAGTCGTTGCAGTCTGTACATAGTGGAAATACACAGTCGACGAAGTCGGAACTGAGATGTCTGATTGCTTCGGCATAGTGAAATTAAAAACGTTTCGTTTTAATCCGCGATATTTGTTATATTTCAAAAAGATTGTTGCCAAAATGGTAGCATATATTGAAATAATAAGTTAATACTAAATAGCTTTTCACATCTGCATATATATATGTGATACTTTTGAAGCCATACTCCGGCAGATTTAAATATTTTTTTAGGGAGGTTTGTCCAAAATCTGTGAGATTCTATAATCAAATAAGATATAGGCCTAAGTGAAGCAGTTAAGACAATTAGACTATGTGGACTTGCTATAAAGTTTGTGGAAGCACTCATCTTCCTATTAGATAATATTTTCGTCAGGTATGGTACCACCGTTTATAGACAAATTGTTGGTATCCCTATGGGTACGAACTGTGCACCACTTGTCGCAGATTTGTTTTTATTTTGCTATGAAAGAGATTTCATGTTGAGTCTTTCACCAGATACCCAGTCAGATGTTATTGAAGCCTTTAATGACACCTCTCGGTATCTGGATGACATATCGAACATTGACAACCCTTCCTTTCCAACTACGGTTAATAATATTTATCCTAAAGAACTTCAGCTTAACAAAGCTAATATAGAACAGAACAGAACATATATTTTTTTTAACTTGTACATACGTACATCGATATATATATACATACATAAATTTTCATGCATAATAAGTCGAGTAATTTAGACAAAAGTTCAATTGCTATGAGCAACATTAATACTAAATAACTGATATATGAGAATGAAAATACAAAAGAGCTAAACATTGTTTAATTAATCAAGATTGTATTCCTTACAGCTAAAGCTGTGCTACTATATTTAGCTAACTTAATAACAATATTCTTATCCTGTGTCTGCATTAATTCTAAGAATTTAAACATACTAGATCTATTATAATAATATTTTTTAATATAAATTGTCCGGATTCTTGTGTAACAAGGAAAAATCAAAATAAAATGGTATTCATCTTCCAAATCAATACTGTGGCAGCATTGACAATATCTTTCATTTCTAGGTATTCTATTACGAGAGTATCTACCGGGCTGTATTCTTAACGAATGTGCTGATATTCTGAATTTTGTCAAATATGGTCTGAGATTACATGGTAAAATATCAAGGAATGATTCATAATTAAAACTCAATTTACAATTATTATATAATTCAAGTACATCACTTGATTCCTTATCTACAAACCATCGTTGTATAAAACAATCAACAACTCTTTGTCTAAACGTATTTATAAAGTATTTAGCATTAACAGAATTTGGGTCATTCCAAACATGTGTAAAACCATATTCGTTTAACATATTTTTTACATTCGATGCCCAATTTTTATAACCATTTTCACAATCTTTTAGTGTCGATGTGCAAATGCTTTTAAGTATTATGTTATCTGTTTTCAATAATTTAAACCAGTATTGAAGTATTCTTACATAATGCGTTATAAATAAAGGATATCTTCCTAATTCACCATATACTCCTGATGTACAAGAACTATTTCTTACTTTTAAAATTTGTTTACAAAATTTACAAAATTTTAAATGTATTCTTTCGATTTGCTTTGATTTCGTATATCCCCAAATTTCAGAAGAATAATTTAAAATAGACCCCACAAATGAATCAAATAGTTGACATAATACTTTTGGTTTCATCTTTATTTTTCTACAGTTTACTAAGAGAACATTTAATGCTTTCAAAGATTTTCCAGTAAGTTGTTCTTAAATCAGAGCAAAATTTCCAGTATAATTAAAAACTGTACCTAAATAGTTGAAATCATTTACTACCTCTATATTCTCTCCATTATAATGCCAAGATTCATTGTTTAATAAACCACCTCTTTTTCTAAAAACCATAATCTTTGTTTTAACCGTATTCACGTCTCATCCCCATTTGTTACAATAGTCATAAAGTAAATTAATATTTTTTTGTACTTCTTCAGGTGAATTCCCCATGATAATCATGTCGTCCGCAAATAATAGTAATATAAGTACAATATCATCAATTTCTAAGTATTAATATCATTTTGTAAATATAGTTCTAGGTCCTCAATAAAAAGAGAAAACAATATCGGCGAGTTTATCTCCCCTTGCCTTAACCCAATCGCATATTCGAAAAAATCTGAATAATTTTCACATTCTCTTACACATGATTTTACTTTTTCATACATATCTTTTATTATTCTTAGTAATTTACCCTGTATCCCCATTTTGTAAAGTTTCAACCACAATGCGTTTCTATAAATTGTATCAAAACATTTCTTCAGATCAACAAACACACAAAAACGCTAATATATCTGATAATAACGCTTCTTTTCTTGATTTAGATCTCTCGATTGAAAATGGTGAAATAATTAGCAAATTCTATGACAAGAGAGATGATTTAAATTTTGACATTGTTAAAGGGAAAGTAGCAACATAGCCAAACAGCTCTTTTATTGAGAGTTCTGAAAAACTTGCAAAAAGATGAAAGAATGATCAAAATCGGATGATAAACAAAAAAGATATGAACACTTAAAGGTGGTACTAAAATGGATATGGCAGCCGCCATTTTGAAAACTATGATGTCATAGTTCCATATGACCATATATGGAATATTGATAAATATCATTTAAAGCAAAGCAAATCACTGCAAATGAATGCAAACTCCTTAACTGGGCATAAAAAGCATTATTGCCATTAGTTATACATATTCTTCATACAGTTACTTTAATTTTTTCCGTATAAATAAGTAAATTTTCATATTTATCGATATTCCATATATGGTCATTTAGAACTGTGACGTCATAGCTCTAAAAATGACGGCTTCCATATCCGTTTCAACAGAACCTTCAAACGATCATATCTTCTGTGTTTATCATCCGATTTTGATAATTCTTTCACCCTTTTCCAAGTTTTTCAGAACTTTCAATAATACAGATGTTTGGCTGTGTCTCTATATTCCCTTTAATTATCCCCACTTGGATGGGGATGTTCCCCGAGCAACTTCTTATGGGGTGTGTGTGTCTCAACTTATTCGTTTTTCAAGAGCTTGACCTCGAGTTGAGGACTTTAATATTCGTAATCTTTGTATAACTAAAAAGCTACCCAATCAGGGTTACCGTTCCCATAAACTTAGTAAAACCTTTGCAAATTTTTAATATCGTAACCCTGATCTTCTTTCCAAATATAAAAGTAATTTAAGGACTCTTCTGCGACAAGGACTATCACAACCTGACTTCTATGGTAGTGTGATTTATAAACTTCGTAAGATTCTTGGTCATGATCAATTTCATACTATCTTTGTTAAACTTGTTAAAAAGTTTATCAAAAGAGGTTATGACCCTATCATTTTGCAACGTACTGCATGCTTGGTGGTGGACCCTTTTACAGTTCGCCACTATGTTTTCCTCTTTAATTGTACGATGACCGCACAGGCTGTGGACCCTATGATGGCGCCTACCTAAAGCCCATTGGGACGGTGGCGTTTGATGTTTGTCTATGCTCTTTCTTGTCGTGCCCTAATGGTTTATTCTCTTGTTGCTCTGGCTTCTGCTAAGTCACTGAGTACCTTCATTGTGGCTTTCTAGGCTATTGTTTTTTTTTGTATTAAATTTACACGAGCATATTTGTGTTTTACGTATATTGCCTATTGATACTGCCTTGTTGGTTAGAGATTAGACCATGGCGGGATTTCTTTATTTACACCGATAAAATACAGGTACTTATTTATTATTTCGATTCTAACAATAACCCCATTGTTTACGCTATTGTTGGGGTACTATACTGGTTTGTTTCTGTGTTTTGTGGTTGACTGTCCTCCTTGAATGCTACTTTCCCTGTCCGATCTTTTCATATTCCTTCTCTTCACACGGTATATGATAGATTTAGTCTCCATCTTCTGTCCGTCCGTCCATAAAACACCACACCATATAATAACTGATTAGCCCTTCAGTGTTCAATACATGTGGCATGTCACAATGTTGTGTATCAACGACAATGAAGGGCTCAAACCCATGTCTTGTTTGCTCTGACCGACAATGGCCTTTTCAAAGCGACTTAATTACAGCTGACTTTTCCCCATCAGTACAAAAAATAACAATTTATTCTTTGAATTCTAGCACTCAGTAGTTGATCATACTGAAACTTTAATGTGTATATTGGGGGGGGAAATTCTTAAATAGAGGACACACTTGTTAGCAACACAACTGATTAAAACATATTTTATTGCCATATGTACAAGAACAATACAACTGGGTCGAACCACAAGTGCCCACATCACTTACGGCTTTTTCTATCACGTTTGACGTAGGCTTTGGTTGCGTCGAAGTTTTCCATAGCTTTGTTCTAGTGCTTCAAACGTCATAGAACATTTTCATCCCACAATCGACATCCCGAACCGACTGCAACGATTTCCAAAGTGCCTTCATCTCATTCAAAGAAAGGTTAATATCTCGTTTAAATTCTGATATTTCGCAACTGTGTTACCCAGTGCAGAGACGTAATGTACCAGAAATTTGCAACTTATGCTTTCAGATAGAAAATATTCGAAATTTACTAATGCACTTACATTTATAACGGTACAGAAATATAACGGTACAGAAAGTGTCAGTTCTAAGCTGGTCCCAAATTAAAGATTTATGTTTGAAATGTAGCGGTATTTTCAAAATATGTATGTGTTGACTAAACTGTCAACTGTCAACACATGTTATTTAGAAAGTCCGACTATGGCCTATTTTATGCTACTTCCTGTTATTGCAGTAGTTATGCTGAAACTTGTAACTGTATAAATTCGTCATACATCTGCAACTGGTCTCAAATTAAAGAGAATAATACCCCTCGTGCAGTGACATTATTATATTCTTTCCGTCTTAAATATAAGAAATTAAAGAACGATATTTTACAGTATTACCGCATTACAGTGTCATACGAGATTATATGAGGTTTGAGTGAACGTCTTAGTGGTTACATATCTAATCGGTATCGTGAAAAAAAGGGGTGCATATTTTTGCTGATTGTGTAAAACGTAGTAAGTTTACAGGTAATAACTCGCTAATTGTTCACTAATTTTGACTAGAAACTTGTTGGCATAATTTGCATACAAATCTGAACATCTTAGAACAATAATTGGTTGTGTTAAAACTGATAATCCCGGTGGTGGGGGAGACCCCTGGGAGACCCCCATCAATCAAGCAAAACTTTAAGTAAATAAACCGTTTCATCCGTGCTTCAAAATATTAACCGATTTATAGAGAAAGCCAAATCAACAGAAACTCAATTAATTGAACTCTCTTCAATTATTTGAACCTTGGGTCTAATCAGTAAGTATACTTACTCCCTGGTCTAACTGAACCTTGAAGAGAGGCCGGTTCTAATTCAGTTTAGGTTATAAACACCAGAAGACTAGACGTGTTGGTTACATACCGCGTTTTGAGTTAAATACATTTCAATGTATCCTATTATGTTTGCAAGGCCGAATTCAACACGAGGGCGTTTATTAATTAAAGGGTAGCAACCTTAATAATGTCATAATAATGTCAGGGAGTAAGTGATAAATACTCTAAATATGTGTTGTTGTTGTTGTATATTCATTTGCCAATATAACACTGGCTATGGTCTCTATGTGCTTCTTTAATTACAATTGCGTTCACTTCGTACTAACACTTTTGTGTGTTGATGTTGAGCAAGTATAAATATTTAATTATGGACAATGAGTCTTCCAGAATTTCTTAGAAATACTCCAAATGCCATTCTAATCTCCATGTTTGTTGCATCTGCTGCACTGTCTATGTTTCCCGTTAGAACTTGTAGGTTTATATGATATACTTCCAGACTGTCTCTTGCAATAATATGTTCAACTGTATTTTCAAGCTGTGTTCTTTCTGTAGAAAATCTGTCACAATCGTATAAATAGTGATCAATAGTTTCTTTCACCTTACAAAATTCACATAGCTCTGACTGTTCAGGGTCTATTTTACTCATATAATGGTTCAGCTTTGTGACTCCACTGATTAATTGATTGATGATCACTGTTACTTCTCTTTCTTCGCCAACTATCTTCCTTTTCTTTATATTTACTTTTGGAATAATCTCTTGAAGTTTTCCTGATGTAGGTGAATTTTCAAAAGAACGTTGCCACTTTTCATCGAACCCTTTTTTCATTAAGCTGATGATCTCCCTACGATCTGCTACTCCTTCATAAAAGTCTTCTTTCTTGTCTATCATTTCTTTAGCTGCCTCTTTAGCCAAATGGTCTGCTAATTCATTACCTTCAATGTCTTTATGACCAGGAATCCAATGAATAAAAATGCTATTTCCTTTGTCTTCCAGCAATGTTGTAATTCTTTTGATGTTTAAAATGACTTCTATTTGTGTGGTTGGTATCTGGGATCCAAATGCTGCAGTAATAGCTGGTTGACAATCTACAAATATATGTATTTGTTTGTCCATCATTTGTGGTTGATCTACCAAGTACTGCAGACCTAATTCTATTCCCATTATTTCACCGATATAATTGTTACCGTTTGAGCATATAGCTTTCTTGATACACACCGGTTCTGAATTTAAGCCCTCCATGAAAATCGCTACTCCTGCTCCTGTTGGACCTGGGTTTCCCAAAGCTGATCCGTCACTGATTACGCTATCATCTGCCAAGGTATTGAGCACTTGTCGAATATTTACTTCCTGCACAGATGTATCATTATCCATCTCATTCCAATTACAGTTAGCTTGACTTCTTCTGCTGATTTGTAAGCTATCCTCTGAATATTTGAACTCTTTAGCAATATTTTCTAAAGAAACTTTGTCTTTCATTTCATTGAAAGTAGACACCAACATGTTGAAGGATGTTTTCTTTCCACTCACTTTCCTGTCATCTAAGCTTTTGTCAAAATCCTGTTTTAGTGGATCCACATCAAGCTTGCTAAAGATTCTTGCCATTTCTTCAGCTTGTCTTAATTTCATGTGAAGTGTTATAGGTGGACAATTTCCCAGAACTTCTAAAGTTTCCAGACTGGTGTTACCGATGCAACCTGTAGCTTTAAATAGTGCTGCTCTTTGTACTTTGCTGAACTCTATTGCAGCTGTATCTGTCGCTGTTACCGTAGTCGATGCCCCATAATCCATAATAGGCAACACTAATGATTTGTACAGTCTCATAAATATCTCTTGGCTACAACCATTCTTACCTCCTGTAATGTGTTCTATTGCTTTCAGTGCTTTAAACCCATTATGCTTTCTTTCCATGATATGTTTTTCAAAATTAAGATCATCGTCGATTATGACACCAAGGATTTTTTTACGTTTTGTAAAGTTAATTTCTTGTCCTTTAATCTTGATGTTTGTATCTATCTTATCTACACCTGCAGGTGAGAAAAGCATTGTGTCCGTTTTTTCTGGGGAAATTTCCATGTTCCACTTGCTACACCACTCAGACATAATCTTTTCGCCATCGTTGGTAAGTTTCTCTTCTAATTATATTACATTATTGCCACTTACCCAAATGGTGTTGTCATCTGCGAACTCACCATGTTCACTTTCTATATTTATCATTGAGTCACTTGTGTATAAATTACACAAAATAGGCGATAGTACTGAACCCTGAGGAATACCTACTTTTGACTTTACCCATTCTGGCTGTATTCCATTCACACAAAGACTGTATTGTCTCTCTGTTAAGTAGTTATACAGATAAATGAGTAATCTTCCCACTATTCCTATCTTGATTGCTTTGTAAAGTAGACCCGCTCTCCAAACTCGTTCAAAACACGATTCATAGTCCATTACTATTGCTATCGAGTATTCACCTTTAATTTTGGCTTCCTGTATACGGTTTAAAAAACGTAACATTGTCTGTGTACAAGAGTGTTGTTTTCTGAATGCATCTTGTGTCATTGCAAAACCTCCAAACACTTCCAGCCTCCAGGTAAGACGAGGTACTATAATTCTCTGGAAAATCTTCCCAATTACACTTTCAAGTGTGATGGGTCTATAAGCCCTGACCATATTGTAATCTTCTTTTCCAGGTTTGGGTAGCAGCACTTTGGGGTCTTTTTGGAATTCCAAACACAGTGTTCCTTCACTCCAACACGTTTGGTATAATAAGAGAAGACTTTGGTGAATTTTTTTCCCACCTTTTTTCAACATAACTGTAAATATTTTTTCCTCAGGACTTGGTGCCGAACCTTCATCAGTTAATTTCATGGCTGACTCAACATCCACCAAATAAATGTCATCATTTTCCATATTGTTGCTCCCTTCAACTATCTTTTGTTTTGTTTCTTTCACTTTGCTTTCCACCAACTTTTCTATCTCTTCGTACCAATCTGGGCAATCTTCTTTTACCTTCAAGTCTTCTTTACCGTACGTTTTCTTCATCTCTTCTATGATTTCAAGGTCAGTTACTGCGAACGTCCCATCTTCCCTTCTTATAGGCTGAATGACTGACTTTGTTTTTTCATTTCTGCTTTTGTTAATAACTTTCCAAAATTGTTGTGTTTTTTTAGGATCCAGCCTTTCAACCATATTTCTAAGGTAGTCTTCTTTAGCATTTTTTTCACTTTGTTTGAACTTGTTCATTAGATTGCAGTAATCTGTATAATTTGTGTGGTCACTTCTTTATTAAACTTCCGTTTTGCTTGTTTGACTTCTTTTGATAATTTATTAAGTTCCTCATTCCACCATCCTTTGCTATGTGCACAGATCTGTTTCTTTTGTACAACTTCATCTGCTAGATCCAATACTTTTTCACAAAGAGAGACATACAACCTATTAACATCTTTCACTGTACTCATATTTTCAATCCAAATTGTGAATACTTCGTCGCATTTAGCCTCCCATAGTTTCCAATTAACATTTTTGAAATCCCACCTTTCCATTACTTTCTCTTTTCCCACATCAAATGAAATCATCTTATGATCTGTATTTAAGAACACTTCTTCGCTAACTTTCCACCTTTGAACATTGTTTTCTATACTACGACTAACAATAGACAAATCAATTATCATGTCTTTTCTTGTAGGTGTAGAGATATTCAAAATTACTAATTGTTTATTCACCAGAAATTCGTGTAAAATATTTCCTAAGTTGTTTTCTTTCTTTCCATACCAGGCTGTGTGACTTGCGTTAAAATCTCCAGTAAGAATCACTGGCATTTTATCCTTTTGAATAATAGTGTCCAATTGCTTTGTAAATTCTTTCATACTACCAGGGAGTACGTTAGAGTACGTTATATAACGTACTCCCTGATACTACTCTTGTCCTCAGGTGGGGGTATAGATAGAGCTAATCATAACTCTGACATCTTTATTATAAATTTCGCACCATACTGCTTCCACGTTCTTTATAACAAGGTCCTTTCTTTCTATATACCTAATTCCTTTGTCAATCATGATAGCCACCCCACCACCTCCTTTCTCTTTTCTTTCGCTCACCACCCAATTCCATTTCTTCTTTATTTTATATGTTACAAGCGCGTGGTTATTATGACACCGGTTGTTATGTAAACAAACGTGAAAGCTGTTATGAAACGCACGATTTTTACCTGGTCTACAGCGCGTGGAGACGGAATAAAACTGAATAACAGTTTAAAATGTAAGAATTGATTTACTTTCTGTATTAAATTTCATCTAAAATCTCTAAAACATGAATATAAATAATAATATGAACTTACAATTAAGACATTGCCTTACCTTGTAATACCAGAAATTACTCTCAGTCTCACGAAAAAGTTGCGAATATGCTTCAGGAACAGGATCCCACAACACCCAGTTGCTTATGTCAGTGCACATTACCCTGTTATTTGTGTCAGTGCACATTACCCTGTTGTTTATGTCAGTGCACAACTCCCAGTTGTTTGTGTCAGTGCACATTGCCCTGTTGTTTATATGTCAGTGCACAATACCCAGTTGTTTATGTCAGTGCACAATACCCAGTTGTTTGTGTCAGTGCAAATTTAACCCTGTTGTTTATGTCAGTGGACAATACCCAGTTAATTGTTTGTGTCAGTGCACATTACCCTGTTGTTTGTGTCAGTGCACAATATCCAGTTGTTATGTCAGTGCACAATAGCCAGTTGTATGTGTCAGTGCACATTACCCTGTTGTTTATGTCAGTGCACATTACCCAGTTGTTTACCTCAGTGCACAACACCCTGTTGTTTATGTCAGTGCACATTATCCAGTTGTTTATGTCAGTGCACAACACCCTGTTGTTTATGTCAGTGCACATTACCCTGTTGTTTATGTCCGTGTACAATACACAGTTGTTTGTGTCAGAGTACAATACACAGTTGTTTGTCAGTGTACAATACACAGTTGTTTGTGTCAGTGCACAATATCCAGTTGTTTGTGTCAGTCACATTACTGTGTTTTTTGTGTCAGTGTACAATACTGCCGGTGCACATTACCCTGTTGTTTGTTTCAGTGTACAATACCCAGTTGTTTGTGTGACCAGTGTACATTACCCAATTGTTTGTGTCAGGTGTACAATACCCGGCTGTTTGTGTCCGTGCACAATACCCAGTTGTTTGCATCAGTGCACATTACCCAGTTGTTTGTGTCATTGCACAATACTAAGTTGTTTGTGTCATTGCACAATACTAAGTTGTTTGTGTCTGTACACATTACCCGGTTGTTTGTGTCAGCGCACAATACCCAGTTGTTTGTGTCAGTGCACAATACCCAGTTGTCTGTGTCGGTGCACAATACACAGTTGTTTATGTCAGTGCACAATACCCAGTTGTTTGTGTCAGTCACATTACTGTGTTTTTTTGCGTCAGTGAACAATACTGTTGGTGCACATTACCCTGTTGTTTGTGTCAGGTGTACAATACCCGGTGGTTTGTGTCAGTGCACAATACCCAGTTGTTTACGTCAGTGCACATTACCCAGTTGTTTGTGTCATTGCACAATACTAAGTTGTTTTTGTCAGTGCACATTACCCAGTTGTTGTGTCATTGCACAATACTCAGTTGTTTGTGTTGGTGGACAATACCCAGTTGTTTGTGTCAGGTGTACAATATCTGGTTGTTTGTGTCAGTGTACAATACCAAGTTGTTTGTGTCATTGCACAATACTCAATTGTTTGTGTCATTGCACAATACCCAGTTGTTTGTGTCAGGTGTACAATACCTGGTTGTTTGTGCCAGGTGTACAATACTTGGTTTTTTGTGTCAGTGTACAATACACAGTTGTTTGTGTCAGGTGTACTATACCCGATTGTTTGTTTGTGTCATTGCACAATACCCATTTGTTTGTGTCATTGCACAATACCCAGTTGTTTGTGTCAGTGCACAATACCCAGTTGCTTGTGTCATTGCACAATACCTGGTTGTTTGTGTCATTGCACAATACTCAGTTGTTTTCTTGAACAATACCTGGTTGTTTGTGTCATTGCTCAGTTGTTTGTGTCAAGTGTACACTACCCGGTTGTTTGTGTCCGCGCACATTACCCGGTTGTTTGTGTCAGTGCACAATACCCGGTTGTTTGTGTCAGTGTAAAAATACCTGGTTATTTGTGTCAGTGTACAATATCCAGTTATTTTTGTCAGTGAACAATACCTAGTTGTTTGTGTCGGTGCACATTACCCAGTTGTTTGTGTCATTGCACAATACTCAGTTGTTTGTGTCGGTGCACAATACCCAGTTGTTTGTGTCATTGCACAATACCCAGTTGCTTGTGTAGGTGTATATTATCGAGTTGTTTGTGTCAGTGCACATTACCCAGTCGTTTGTCATTGCACATTACCCAGTTGTGTCAGTGCACATTACCCAGTTGTTTGTGTCAGTGCACAATACCTGGTTGTTTGTATCAGGTGTGCAATACCCAGCTTGTGCCAGTGCACATTACCCAGTTGTTTGTGTCAGTGCATATTACCCTGTTGTTTGTGTCAGTGCATATTACCCTGTTGTTTGTGTCAGTGTATATTACCCAGTTGTTTGTGTCAGTGCACATTATCCTGTTGTTTGTGTCCGTGCACATTACCCAGTTGTTTGTGTAAGTGTACAATAATTGGTTGTTTGTGTCAGTGCATATTACCCTGTTCTTTGTGTCAGTGCACATTACCCTGTTGTTTGTGTGTCCACATTACCTGGTTGTTTGTCAGTGCACATTACCCGGTTGTTTGTGTCAGTGCACAATACCCAGTTGTTTGTGTCGGTATCCAATTACAATATCATATTCATCACAGACGTAATACACTGTTTAATATTTTAGCATTGCCTTTGTTCATATGACTTTCCATTTCACTTAATATTCTTCTTTACTTTACAGACAGCGGACTAGTAGAGTTCCTTTCTGTGTTGTTTTAAGCGATTCCTGTGATGAGAAGGCGAGTTTTGATTGTGGGTGCTGGAGCTGCGGGGACAGCAGCTGCCTACAGTCTGTGTAAAAATCCAGACAAGTTTGATGTAGAGATCTGGGAGAGGCGATCAGTTCCTGGTAAGTTTGATGGACTTGCAGGGCTCCAAGAATAGGATAGCCCGACGCCCGGGGCTAGTCCAATCTGAATCCGGGCTAGTCTCTCTTTCAAAAATGGTTGCCCGTCGGGCTAGTCTAAAAAAATCTCGGGGCAATCAAAAATACAACCAGAAATTGTGTTTTATTGCGTGTAATTTGCAGCCGTATTTGTTAAAAATTATCTCCCTTCGTTAAAGTTCATCAATTTGAAAGCGCGCATTTCATTGGTTGATTACATGATTTGAACAAATCGCATTACAGCTTTCATATTCACGCAAATTTGTCACGTTGGACAGAACAAGAAATATCATTCGAATATTATTAGTTTGAACGTAGATTTCGTTTTAATATACTTTTTTTTCGATGAATTGCTGTATATTCTTTTTCTAAATAGCAAGTCTGTATCTTAAAAATGCTTAACAACGAACGCTTATTCACAAATGCAGGCTGCTAAATCAATCGGAACTCTTCGCCAATTTCCGTATTCCCGAGTGACGGAATCCGACGAGGCAGTTCCGATTGGCTGCTAAATAACACCGGGAACGCGTACCTGTTTTAGATGGTTTAATGTGCGGGACCCGGAATGGTTTTTGACGTGATTTACGGCGCGATCCTAAAACTGTAAAAAGAAAATAATATTGTTTTAGTTATGTGATGCAATGGATATAAAAGGAAAATAGAACCTTCTAGTTTGATTCTAATCATATGTGTATTATTAATTAATTAAATAAAACAAAGTAAAAAAGAAAAACATTTGATATCGACAAAATAATGTACCGGCAACTATTCATTGGTAATAATAATTTCGGGGCAAGTTAAAAAAAATCAGGGCAAGTGGACTTTTGAAATCTACTTGCCCTGGGCTATTCCCCAATTTTAATTTTCTTGGAGCCCTGACTTGATATAAATTGTTGTTTATCAACCATTTTTTTTCGGTCATTTAGAGCCACCACCAGTGAGAGGTAGAGGACATGTGGGTATCAGCAACCATGATGCTCTTACTGTCTTACTGAAATATGTATTTCTCTAATGAAGTTCCTGATAAAATTGACTAAGTATACACTGAATTGTTGTTAAGTGACTCGCCAACACTTCAATGAGGTTATTTAGAGGTCTCGCCAACACTTTAATGAGGTTGTTTGGAGGACTCGCCAACACTTCAATGAGTTTATTTGGAGGACTCGCCAACACTTTGAGGTTGTTTGGAGGGCTCGCCAACACTTTAATGAGGTTGTTTGGACGACTCGCCAACACTTTAATGAGGTTGTTAGGAGGGCTCGCCAACACTTTAATGATGTTGTTTGGAGGACTCGCCAACACTCTAATGAGGTTATTTGGAGGGCTCGCCAACACTCTAATGAGGTTATTTGGAGGGCTCACCAACACTCTAATGAGGTTATTTGGAGGGCTCACCAACACTCTAATGAGGTTGTTTGGAGGACTCGCCAACACTCTAATGAGGTTATTTGGAGGGCTCACCAACACTCTAATGAGGTTGTTTGGAGGACTCGCCAACACTCTAATGAGGTTATTTGGAGGGCTCACCAACACTCTAATGAGGTTGTTTGGAGGGCTCACCAACACTTCAATGAGGTTGTTTGGAGGACTCGCCAACACTCTAATGAGATTGTAATGAGGGAGGTTGTTTGGAGGACTCGCCAACACTCTAATGAGGTTGTTTGGAGGACTCGCCAACACTCTAATGAGGTTATTTGGAGGGCTCACCAACACTCTAATGAGGTTGTTTGGAGGGCTCACCAACACTTCAATGAGGTTGTTTGGAGGACTCGCCAACACTCTAATGAGATTGTAATGAGGGAGGTTGTTTGGAGGACTCGCCAGCACTCTAATGAGGTAGTTTGGAGGACTCGTCAACACTCTAATGAGGTTGTAATGAGGTTGTTTGGTGGACTCGCCAACACTTTAATGACACTGTTTCAAGGACTCGCCAACACTTTAATGAGGTTGTTTGGAGGACTCGCCAACACATTAATGAGGTTGTTTGGAGGACTCGCCAACACTTTAATGAGGTTGTTTGGAGGACTCGCCAACACTAATGAGGTTGTTTGGAGGGCTCGTCAACACTTTAATGAGGTTGTTTGGTGGACTCGCCAACACATTAATGAGGTTGTTTGGAGGGCTCGCCAACACTCTAATGAGGTTATTTGGAGGGCTCACCAACACTCTAATGGTAGGGTTGTTTGGAGGGCTCACCAACACTTCAATGAGGTTGTCTTGGGGACTCGCCAACACTTTAATGAGGTTGTTTGGCGAACTCTCCAACACATTAATGAGGTTGTTTGGAGGACTCGCCAACACTTTAATGAGGTTATTTGGAGGACTCGCCAACACTTTAATGAGGTTGTTTGGAGGACTCGCCAACACTTAAATGAGGTTGTTTGGAGGACTCGCCAACACCCTAATGAGGTTGTTTGGAGGACTCGTCAACACTCTAATGAGGTTATTTGGAGGACTTGCCAACACTCTAATGAGTTTTTTTTGGATGACTCGCCAACACTCTAATGAGGTTGTAATGAGGGAGGTTGTTTGGAGGACTCGCCAACACTAATGAGGTTGTTCGGAGGACTCGCCAACACTCTAATGAGGTTGTAATGAGGTTGTTTGGAGGACTCGCCAACACTTTAATGAGGTTGTTTGGAGGACTCGCCAACACTTTAATGAGGTTATTTGGAGGGCTCGCCAACACTTTAATGAGATTATTTGGAGGACTCGCCAACACTTTAATGAGGTTGTTTGGAGGACTCGCCAACACTAATGAGGTTGTTCGGAGGACTCGCCAACACTCTAATGAGGTTGTAATGAGGTTGTTTGGAGGACTCGCCAACACTTTAATGAGGTTATTTGGAGGGCTCGCCAACACTTTAATGAGATTATTTGGAGGGCTCGCCAACACTTTAATGAGGTTGTTTGGAGGACTCGCCAACACTTTAATGAGGTTATTTGGAGGGCTCACCAACACTTTAATGAGATTATTTGGAGGGCTCGCCAACACTCTAATGAGGTTATTTGGAGGGCTCGCCAACACTTTAATGAGATTATTTGGAGGGCTCGCCAACACTCTAATGAGGTTATTTGGAGGGCTCGCCAACACTTTAATGAGGTTATTTGGAGGGCTCGCCAACACTTTAATGAGATTATTTGGAGGGCTCGCCAACACTCTAATGAGGTTGTTTGGAGGGCTCGCCAACACTTTAATGAGGTTATTTGGAGGGCTCGCCAACACTTTAATGAGATTATTTGGAGGGCTCGCCAACACTCTAATGAGGTTGTTTGGAGGGCTCGCCAACACTTTAATGAGATTATTTGGAGGGCTCGCCAACACTCTAATGAGGTTGTTTGGAGGGCTCGCCAACACTTTAATGAGGTTGTTTGGAGGACTCGCCAACACTCTAGAGGTTATTTGGAAGACTCGCCAACATTCTAATGAGGTTATTTGGAGGGCTCGCCAACACTCTAATGAGGTTGTTTGGAGGGCTCGCCAACACTTTAATGAGGTTGTTTGGAGGACGCCAACACTCTAATGAGGTAATAATGAGGGAGGTTGTTTGGAGGACTCGCCAACACTCTAATGAGGTTGTTTGGAGGACTCGCCAACACTCTAATGAGGTTGTTTGGAGGGCTCGCCAACACTTTAATGAGGTTGTTTGGAGGATTCGCCAGCACTTTAATGAGGTTGTTTTGAGGGCTCACCAACACTTTAATAATGAGGTTGTTTGGAGGACTCGCCAACACTTTAGTGAGGTTGTTTGGAGGACTCGCCAATACTTTAATGAGGTTGTTTGGAGGACTCGCCAACACTTTAATGAGGTTGTTTGGACGACTCGCCAACACTTTAATGAGGTTGTTTGGAGGGCTCGCCAACACTTTAATGATGTTGTTTGGAGGACGCCAACACTCTAATGAGGTAATAATGAGGGAGGTTGTTTGGAAGACTCGCCAACACTCTAATGAGGTTGTTTGGAGGACTCGCCAACACTCTAATGAGGTTGTAATGAGGTTGTTTGGAGGGCTCGCCAACACTTTAATGAGGTTGTTTGGAGGATTCGCCAGCACTTTAATGAGGTTGTTTTGAGGGCTCGCCAACACTTTAATAATGAGGTTGTTTGGAGGACTCGCCAACACTTTAATGAGGTTGTTTGGAGGGCTCGCCAACACTCTAATGAGGTAATAATGAGGGAGGTTGTTTGGAGGACTCGCCAACACTCTAATGAGGTTGTTTGGAGGACTCGCCAACACTCTAATGAGGTTGTAATGAGCTTGTTTGGAGGGCTCGCCAACACTTTAATGAGGTTGTTTGGAGGACTCGCCAACACTCTAATGAGATTGTAATGAGGGAGGTTGTTTGGAGGACTCGCCAACACTCTAATGAGGTTGTTTGGAGGACTCGCCAACACTCTAATGAGGTTATTTGGAGGGCTCACCAACACTCTAATGAGGTTGTTTGGAGGGCTCACCAACACTTCAATGAGGTTGTTTGGAGGACTCGCCAACACTCTAATGAGATTGTAATGAGGGAGGTTGTTTGGAGGACTCGCCAGCACTCTAATGAGGTAGTTTGGAGGACTCGTCAACACTCTAATGAGGTTGTAATGAGGTTGTTTGGTGGACTCGCCAACACTTTAATGACACTGTTTCAAGGACTCGCCAACACTTTAATGAGGTTGTTTGGAGGACTCGCCAACACATTAATGAGGTTGTTTGGAGGACTCGCCAACACTTTAATGAGGTTGTTTGGAGGACTCGCCAACACTAATGAGGTTGTTTGGAGGGCTCGTCAACACTTTAATGAGGTTGTTTGGTGGACTCGCCAACACATTAATGAGGTTGTTTGGAGGGCTCGCCAACACTCTAATGAGGTTATTTGGAGGGCTCACCAACACTCTAATGAGGTTGTTTGGAGGGCTCACCAACACTTCAATGAGGTTGTCTTGGGGACTCGCCAACACTTTAATGAGGTTGTTTGGCGAACTCTCCAACACATTAATGAGGTTGTTTGGAGGACTCGCCAACACTTTAATGAGGTTATTTGGAGGACTCGCCAACACTTTAATGAGGTTGTTTGGAGGACTCGCCAACACTTAAATGAGGTTGTTTGGAGGACTCGCCAACACCCTAATGAGGTTGTTTGGAGGACTCGTCAACAATCTAATGAGGTTATTTGGAGGACTTGCCAACACTCTAATGAGTTTTTTTTGGATGACTCGCCAACACTCTAATGAGGTTGTAATGAGGGAGGTTGTTTGGAGGACTCGCCAACACTAATGAGGTTGTTCGGAGGACTCGCCAACACTCTAATGAGGTTGTAATGAGGTTGTTTGGAGGACTCGCCAACACTTTAATGAGGTTGTTTGGAGGACTCGCCAACACTTTAATGAGGTTATTTGGAGGGCTCGCCAACACTTTAATGAGATTATTTGGAGGACTCGCCAACACTTTAATGAGGTTGTTTGGAGGACTCGCCAACACTAATGAGGTTGTTCGGAGGACTCGCCAACACTCTAATGAGGTTGTAATGAGGTTGTTTGGAGGACTCGCCAACACTTTAATGAGGTTATTTGGAGGGCTCGCCAACACTTTAATGAGATTATTTGGAGGGCTCGCCAACACTTTAATGAGGTTGTTTGGAGGACTCGCCAACACTTTAATGAGGTTATTTGGAGGGCTCGCCAACACTTTAATGAGATTATTTGGAGGGCTCGCCAACACTCTAATGAGGTTATTTGGAGGGCTCGCCAACACTTTAATGAGATTATTTGGAGGGCTCGCCAACACTCTAATGAGGTTATTTGGAGGGCTCGCCAACACTTTAATGAGGTTATTTGGAGGGCTCGCCAACACTTTAATGAGATTATTTGGAGGGCTCGCCAACACTCTAATGAGGTTGTTTGGAGGGCTCGCCAACACTTTAATGAGATTATTTGGAGGGCTCGCCAACACTCTAATGAGGTTGTTTGGAGGGCTCGCCAACACTTTAATGAGATTATTTGGAGGGCTCGCCAACACTCTAATGAGGTTGTTTGGAGGGCTCGCCAACACTTTAATGAGGTTGTTTGGAGGACTCGCCAACACTCTAGAGGTTATTTGGAAGACTCGCCAACATTCTAATGAGGTTATTTGGAGGGCTCGCCAACACTCTAATGAGGTTGTTTGGAGGGCTCGCCAACACTTTAATGAGGTTGTTTGGAGGACGCCAACACTCTAATGAGGTAATAATGAGGGAGGTTGTTTGGAGGACTCGCCAACACTCTAATGAGGTTGTTTGGAGGACTCGCCAACACTCTAATGAGGTTGTTTTGAGGGCTCGCCAACACTTTAATGAGGTTGTTTGGAGGATTCGCCAGCACTTTAATGAGGTTGTTTTGAGGGCTCACCAACACTTTAATAATGAGGTTGTTTGGAGGACTCGCCAACACTTTAGTGAGGTTGTTTGGAGGACTCGCCAATACTTTAATGAGGTTGTTTGGAGGACTCGCCAACACTTTAATGAGGTTGTTTGGACGACTCGCCAACACTTTAATGAGGTTGTTTGGAGGGCTCGCCAACACTTTAATGATGTTGTTTGGAGGACGCCAACACTCTAATGAGGTAATAATGAGGGAGGTTGTTTGGAAGACTCGCCAACACTCTAATGAGGTTGTTTGGAGGACTCGCCAACACTCTAATGAGGTTGTAATGAGGTTGTTTGGAGGGCTCGCCAACACTTTAATGAGGTTGTTTGGAGGATTCGCCAGCACTTTAATGAGGTTGTTTTGAGGGCTCGCCAACACTTTAATAATGAGGTTGTTTGGAGGACTCGCCAACACTTTAATGAGGTTGTTTGGAGGGCTCGCCAACACTCTAATGAGGTAATAATGAGGGAGGTTGTTTGGAGGACTCGCCAACACTCTAATGAGGTTGTTTGGAGGACTCGCCAACACTCTAATGAGGTTGTAATGAGCTTGTTTGGAGGGCTCGCCAACACTTTAATGAGGTTGTTTGGAGGATTCGCCAGCACTTTAATGAGGTTGTTTTGAGGGCTCGCCAACACTTTAATAATGAGGTTGTTTGGAGGACTCGCCAACACTTTAATGAGGTTGTTTGGAGGGCTTGCCAACACTTTAATGAGGTTGTTTTGAGAACTCGCCAACACTTTAATAATGAGGTTGTTTGGAGGACTCGCCAACACTTTAATGAGGTTGTTTGGAGGACTCGCCAACACTTTAATGAGGTTGTTTGGAGGGCTCGCCAACACTTTAATGAGGTTGTTTGGAGGACTCGCAACACTTTAATGAGGTTGTTTGGAGGGCTCGCCAACACTTTAATGAGGTTGTTTGGAGGACTCGCCAACACTTTAATGAGGTTATTTAGAGGACTCGCCAACAATTTAATGAGGTTATTTAGAGGACTCGATGATGTTATTTAGAGGACTCGTTATTTAGAGGATAAAAGGTCTGACCTTGAATTTAAGAAATGACAATTTTTATACAGTTACCAATGAAAATGCATACATGAAATTTCGAGATTTTCTATCCGAAGCATGCGTTGCAAATTAATGGTTTATTACGTCTCTGGTTTGAACTATCTTACTGCCAGCTTACAGATATGATACACTGATTAGTATTTCACTTTTAAGCTCTATTGGCCAAGGGTCAGTTTTTTGTTTTGTTTTGTATGGTGTTTTATGTCATTTTCAACACTTGTAAGTTTTATATGATGGTAAATTTTTTTGTGGTGGAGGTAGACCACCAACTTTTCCTGGGTAGAACCAGTACTGTTCACCTCCCGCCATCCGTAAGAATAGACACTTCCTCACTTACAAGTCAAGCTCCCAGTGGGATTCGAACCCACAACGGTGAGAGGCGAAGGTTGAAAATGCAACGTCCTTAACCATTCGGGCTAGCCGAGGGTCAGACAAGCTTATATGATGACGCGTTGTCCTTCCTCATCTGTTTGTCTGTAAACTTTTTATTGTTTAAGCTCTTGCACCTTTATTTTGCTACAATACTGATCTTTACCAAACTTTGTCAGGGTCTTTATATATTAAAGAATACTGGGACAAGTTTGAAAAGCAGCATTATCGGATAAAAAACAGTTATGGTCATTGTTTTAATGAAAAATGCCATAGGGTAATTCGCCCCTGAGACGGACAGGTTATTGGTTCTCGGCACCTCTGTCTGTTTATGTTCATCCTCCTGGTTGCTGAAACCATCTGGTTGCTTCCTCAGTGTTTAATGTATCATTCGATGTCAACTGTTTAGCGGTACCAGCGTTTTTGCTGAGATTACGTCATATTTTTCGCACTCACCTAAGTTCGCCCTGGAGTCGAACATTTTTTGCAACTTCAGTAGTGGGTCATAAAATTGCTTCGATGTTGCCACAAGCTCAAATAAATAAATTGTCCTTATTTTTCTTCATGTATGTATATAAATTTCCTTACATAAATTAATTATTTTAGATGTATTCTTGTGTAAAATGTTCGGGTATTAGCTCCTGACTTCAGTGTTCGTCTTCAGGGCAGATATATTTAGACATGCCCCGAAGTCGAACATGTAATTTCCCTTGAGTCGGACTATAAAGATAACTGGACAAATCAATAGATTGGGGTAATTCTTGTTGTTTTGAATGAAAGAAATCATTGGATTGCCTCCCTTTCATAGTAACAGTTATTGACCGTTTCCAGTTGAGAAAGATATTCAACCATCAATAACTGTCCGAGTCAGAGACAAGTCTGACTTAAGGGCGAGTTACCCTATATTCTACAATGTCAACACTAAAAAAAATTGCAGAGGAACAACCCTTTATTTGATGAATATTTTCCTATTTGGTATTGTTTTTAAGTTATAATGCCAATATGTATTGTTTAAAGGTGGTGTTGCCAGTACAAGTGATATAACCAATGAGAGAGGTACCTTTGTGAACTACGGAGTGCAGGGAGGGACGCCTACGTACAGAAATACCATGAATCTCATCCAAGAGCATGGCTTTAACACACACCCTGTACACATGATGATATCATTCGGAAAAGGTAGAACCGCTTGGACAAACTATTCTGGATCTGAGCTTACAAAGAAACTGAGAAAAGACATTGTACGATTTGAGAAAACGTTGAAAATTATTAACAAGTTTGAGGCGGTTTTTATATTCTTGCCGATCTCAAAGGTGCTTCGATGGTTTGGATATTCCGAAGAGTTTATGAACGAGATGGTATTTCCATTGACAGCACTGTTCTTTGGGACAGGGAACCAAACACCCAATGTATCTGCAGCAATCATGGCTAGAGTTTTTTTGGATGAAGATCTTCGCTTGTTTGACTACGACACAGAACGATTGTTGAGCCAAACACCTGAAATGTTTGCATTTCCTAATTTAGAAGAAATGTATGAGGCAATAATTAAAAAATCCAGAGTCAAGTTTTTTCGGAACAGACCCGTAAAATCTGTTCGCAGAGAAAGCAGAAGAGTTTATGTTGTAGATATGGAGGGAAAGGAAGAGGTATTCCATGAAATTATATTCGCATGTGACGCAGAAACGGTTCTCAGATCTTTAGAAAATCCATCTTTCATGGAGAGTCAAACCCTAGGCAATGTGAGATACTTTAATGATATGATAGTCACTCACGATGACGAAGATTACATGAACGAACACTATGAACTACATATGGACAAAGACCAGTATCTGGTCAGAACAGATACAATAGACCCGACTAAAATTGAGATGTCTTTTGATCTCTCAAACTATCAACCCCAGTTGAAGACATCTCGCAATGAACAGAAGCATGTCTTCCAGACAATATTCCTAGATGATGAATGCTCAGAGAAATGGACGCTTGATAAAATTGAGCCTGACAGAGTGCTACTCCGTCATTGGTGGCGGCAGTTTTCCCACACATGGCGTCATTTTGCTTTTACCGTGCCTCTGATGCGGTATATCCAAGGTGAACAGAATACATACTACTGTGGCTCATACACTCTCGTCAACACGCACGAGGTGGCCGTGATGTCTGGTCTCGCTGCTGCACATCGTCTCGGAGCCCCATATCCATTTGACCATGACAGACTAGCACAGAAACAGTTTAATCATTATTTATTGATGATTCATGGCAAACCAAGGTCATGTGGAGCAAATCTGGACACGCTGAAGGCTGGATTTCTAGCTGTGTTTATGGCAATCTTCGCTGTGTTTTCTCTGTTGACAAGGTGGCTTGTAGACTGGTACACCAACAGTTCAGCAACAAAGTAAGCATTTATTTAAGGTTGTAGACTGGTACACCAACAGTTCAGCAACAAAGTAAGCATTTATTTAAGGTTGTAGACTGGTACACCAACAGTTCAGCAACAAAGTAAGCATTTATTTAAGGTTGTAGACTGGTACACCAACAGTTCAGCAACAAAGTAAGCATTTATTTAAGGTTGTAGACTGGTACACCAACAGTTCAGCAACAAAGTAAGCATTTATTTAAGGTTGTAGACTTGTAAACCAACATTTCAGAAACAAAGTAAGCATTTATTTGAGGTTGTAGACTAGTACACCAACAGTTCAGCAACAAAGTAATCATTTATTTAAGGTTGTAGACTGGTACACCAACAGTCCAGCAACAAAGTAAGCATTTATTTAAGGTTGAAGACTGGTACACCAACAGTTCAGCAACAAAGTAAGCATTTATTTGAGGTTGTAGACTGGTACACCAACAGTTCACCGAGCAATGGAACTACCTCGTCAGTTTCTATAATCTGGTATTTTATACGATTACGGAAATCAACGAGACAATTCTGATGCAAACCGAGCTGCACAGAAAGGACCGAACGATGATTCGGCCTTCATTTGCATTGATAAATATATCATTGCTTGTTACACTCCCACACAGCAAGTTATGTGATAAATAGATATTCAGTATTGACACCAGTTTAAATAAAATGCAGTTAATTTCAGTATCTATAGGATCATACATCACATTTACATACTTTACAGACCCCTATCTGGGTAAATAACTTATTTTAGCTTTACTGGTCGAAGAGTTATTGAGATGTAGCATAGTCCCTCTGAGTTCTATTTTTTTTTTACCCCCACAAAATTATCAGCTAAATTGACTTAGGTCATTCATTATGCATGTAATTCAGTCCAAAATTAAATTTGTATGATCAGACTTCTAAAATGGTCACCATGGCAGCGGCCATATTTAGTTTGAAAATACCTTCTTCGAAGCATAGCATGGCCGCAACTTTTTGAAAAAAAGTTATCGTTACTTCTAGAACTGTAGTAGATATTAATATTTGATCTTCCAGACTAGTCAGTAGATGATCAAAAATGATAGTCATAATGCATTTTTATACAAATCAAGATGGCTGCCATAACCACCATCTTTGTTTAGTCTGGTAAAACTTGTCAAAGCTACTTCTCTTAAACTAGTTTTTACATTCCAGGAAAGGCTATGGGACAAAAATCTACAATGGAATGGTGGACTGGCCGGAAAAATAGATCTGCACTGGAGTTTAAGAGCTAGAGACGCGTACACATACCGCAACTTACCACATTAGGATTGAGTAGAATAACTATTTTACTGGAATTAGATCTTTAACAAGATTCGGATGTGAATTCATACATGCTTTTTGCAGCTCGATTTAAAATCATGTTACTAAACTTACTGCATTTGTATTGTTGAATATTTTGCTCTAAGTGACAAATTCCTAATTGTGATCATATATACGAATAGAACACGATTCGCTCTTGCAAGGTAGGGGCTGGCGTGGCGCAGTCATTAGCGCGGCGAATTTGTAACCGGAGGCCCCGGGTTCAATCCTCCGTGGTGCCACTGAGTTCCGTCGGTGTGTTCTTGGGCAAGACACTTTTCCTTAGCCTCGTCCGTCGGATGGGGACGTAAACCGGGCTGTCCCGTGTATCGGTCTATCCTCCGAGCACGTTAAAGAACCATAGGAAACTGTTCGATAATAAGAGTAGGGCAGGTTCCCGGATTCCTATGTATCCTTCCCCTCTCTCTGGGGCGGCTCTAAATAACCTGTATTGTGTTGATGAGCCGTTAAACAACATGCACTACCTTTCACTCTTGCGAGGTCCGAGGTGATTATATATATTATATAGAGATATATATATATATATATAAAGTGTTTCTATTATATGTGTGAAATTTACACGAGCATGGTTAGTGATAACTGTAGACATTAAATAAAGTGGATAAAGGTATCAGTGTGTTTAATGTTGATTATTTGGATTTATTGTCATTTTTGTGTCGCCTTTTCAAAGAAAAATGCAATACATAGGGATCGCTTTGTCATCTGTCATGAAAACTTAAGGTTGGCTATAACTTTCTCATTTCTTGATATTTCTTCATCAAACTTTCAATATATACTACCATACTAAATATAAAGGTCAAGGTCACACTGAAGGTCATATATGAATTACTCCTTCTTTTAACGTTGGCTATAACTTTCTCATTTTGTAATATTTCCTCATCAAACTTCAACATATATTATCATCATGACAACATCAACAAGACCATAATAAAATGTAAGGTCAAGGTCACACAGATTTTTTAATCTTCACGAAAACCTAACGTTGGCTATAACTTTCTCATTTCTTGATATTTCTTCATCAAACTTTCAATATATACTCATCTGACATGACAACATCGACAAGATTATACTAAAATATAAGGTCAAGGTCAAACTGAAGGTCATTATATGGGTTAAATACTCATTTATTTCTTCATGAAAACTTAGGCCAGTTTGTCAAGGTCATTTATCTGGAATACCCGTCTAGTTTTCCAGTATAATTGATTTACCATTTGAATCTCTCAATCTGTCCCTCTAGGCTTTGAGGACCATTTAAAGCTAATGATACTTGCAAAATATTTGACCTCTAGCTCCTGTATTTTAACAGAATTTTTTTTTAAAGAGTTTCCTATGTAACTCCATGTAAAACTGTGACCCCACCAGGTCGGGGCCAGATTTCACCCCATGTTCACCATTTGAAAAAGTTGGTAGAAGACCATAAGCTCATGCTACATGCAAAATGAAAGAGCTCTATATCTTCTGGTTTTAGAGATTTTTTTTAAAGTTTTTTCTACTACGTCTCTGTTAAACATGCTTAGCCTCTATTTGACAACTTTAATCCCCCAGGGCATGGACATTTTTGACCCTGTAGACTTCTTTTGAATAAATTTGATAGTCATGGGGTTGGCGATCATTAATAAACTTACAGACAATGCCGAATATATATTCGTGGGGGATAAAAAAATATATGTATGGTCCTGTTTCCTTTCGTTTTTTTAAGCTTTACCTAGAAATGTACGTGAATGTATACAAATGAGTTGATCTTTCATTGAATGGATGACATATCCATGTTTATAATACATTTGGATGCTTTCATGCAAGACTAAATTATAAAACAAACTGGAAGTATTATATTGTATATTATGTATGCAAGTTATCGTGTTTTACTCCTCCCATTCACTTGGTACAGAGAAATGAAAAAAATACATCATTATGCCTTGGAGAGGGGTATTTGTATTGAAAACGAAAGTACTCGCTTAAATTGTACCAAACACAAACATCTTAGTGGGCTGATTGGCTCTTAAGGTCTAACAAGCAAATGAAGGCTGAAAAGCAGTCACAATCACTCACTTGAGCCTTCGTTTCCTCTCATCTAAAAACACCGCTCCTACAAAACATTATTTATGAACTGGAATTATTAGGAAGAACAAACATTTAATCAAAACTTTGATGATTTATTCGAGGGATTTATGTGACGGCTGCAATTTCATTCATAGCTTTGGTATACAAAAATCATGCAAGAATAATAACACGGAATAATAAACTGCAACTTTTGCATAACATTTTGATGCAAATGACATAACAGTATAAATATTTATATTCCGATATAAATGATAAATCTAACAGTGTTACATTATTTCTTTGCATACAATTTCACTTGTTTTGAACACATCCGATAACAGCAGTACTGGAATAATTATCATGATTTCAATTGTGTTTTATAGCACCGCAATGTAACGTTAGTTCATATCTGGTATGAGTCGTGGGTTCACCCAAAATAGTTGCGCTCTCCCAAAAAAGTAGCAATGCCATATCCAGTGTCAGAGCTACTGAGGACCATTGCAGATTCATCTAGACGCAGACGGGTAGGATCCCCCATTCTTGTTCATTTTTTGTCATGCTCATTAAACGTTTTCATCTTGACCCTGTGTGTGTAAATGTCGGAACATGGCTCTATTGTAAATGGAGTAGTGCCTACTATAGAATCTATTCTAGGTACATTCTTCATATTTTTATCTTGATGTAAATGGAGGTTGAGCCAGGCATGTTCATTTGGTGCCATATAACCTTTCTTGTTTTGGTACGCCATAAAACCAATTCTGATCTCTTCTATAGCTAAGATATAAAATCCATAGAAACTGTTAAACATGAATCTGATAAAACTACACAAATATATTTAATATCACATTATATCACACTTCATGAACACAAACACTTTTTTGTGTCAACTAACTTGTGACATTTTCTTTAAAGTTATATACTTGCGTCAAGTCTTAATAAATCAGTAAAATATTCTAAATTAAATTCTCAATCTCATCTTTAAAGTTGTAATAATATTTGTAGTCGAACAACATGCAACAACAATTTCATGTTAAGACTTTGGCACACATACATAAACAAAAGAAATTATTTATTGAACAGCACAAATTTGATGCAATCCACTGTATGCACACAATATTATAACATGTTATATCAAAGTATGCACACACAACATAACTGCCTCCTATGTAGGAAACAATACAAAGGGAGTGCGGCAAAACTTATATCAACTCAGTCTGATATGAATCGAACACATCTGCTCTCACATGCACACCTCTACAGATATCTCTCTACATTGTTCAAGATATCTCCCTTCAGTGTTACAGATATCTCCCTTCATTGTTAGAGATATCTCCCTATATTGTTACAGATATCTCCCTTTAGTGTTACAGATATCTCCCTTCATTGTTACAGATATCTCCCGTCATTGTTACAGATATCTGCCTTCATTGTTACAGATATCTGCTTACATTGTTACAGATATCTCCCTTCATTGTTACAGATATCTCCCTACATTGTTACCAATATCTCCCTACATTTTTACAGATATCTCCCTACATTGTTACCGATATCTCCCTTCATTGTTACAGATATCTCCCTTCATTGTTACAGATATCTCCCTTCAGTGTTACAGATATCCCCCTTCATTGTTACAGATATCTCCCTACATTGGTTACAGATATCTCCCTTCAGTGTTACAAATATCTCCCTTCTTTGTTAAAGATATCTCCCCACATTGTTACAGATATCTCCCTTTATTGTTACATTGTATTGTTAAAGACTTCTACATATCTCTCCCTGGACTGTTACAGATATATCCCAAGGGTTTTAAAGATATCTCCCTCAACTGTTATAGCTATCTCCCTTGACTGTTACATATATTTTCCTTGAGTGTTAGATATCTCCCTCCAGTGTTAAGATATCTCCAACATTTACAGTTATCTCCCCTGACTGTTACAGATATAACCTAAGGGTGTTAGATACATCTCCTTCAACTGTTACAGATATCTCCCTCGGCTATTACAGATATAAAATTCCCTTGACAAAACAGATATATCTATCTCCCCACCAATACTGATATATTCCTTGATTAACAGATATCTCCACTGACTATATTAGCAGGTAACTCCATTTATTATTACAGATATCTTCCTTGACTAACAGATATTCCTCTTATCTGCATCTCCCTGGAATGCTACAGGTATCTCCACTCACTGTAGATATCTTCCTTGACTGTCACAGAAATTTTCTTAACTGCATCTTCCTCGACTGTTACAGACACCTTCCCTAACTGTTACAGTTCCAATGAGGTAAGTTTGAGCTTGATGAAAGCATATTTGTTAATGTCAACATTAGCACCAGTCTGTTCCATCTACCTATCGTCAACTGAAGAAGTATGTTGATTTCATCACATTGTTCAGATCAAAAGTTCCTGAAATAAGAGTCAGTCAGTATTTATGCATTGTCAATTGTTTCAATTAGGATATCGGGCAAATAAACTGTATGTTTTCACTTTAAAAGTTAATGTCTTGGATGCTGGGCCTTTACCTTAATTTTAAATCTGTACAGCATTAAAGAGACAACCTCTACTGGTTTACATATAGAAATCCAACAATATATACTGCCAACTCTCCAGAAATTGTGCAAGAATCTATTGGGGATGTATGATAACTTACTGCTCCTGTAAAAAACCAGAACTATCACTAAATGTGAAAACTTTTGAAATGAAAGCCACATGAAGTTCATCATACAAAATTAGAGTGGAAAATAAGACGAAGGGCCATAATTCTATAATACATAGGGACACATCAGTTGTTCTGCGTATATGAAGTTTGGGAACAACCCATTGGAAACTGTTTGAGAAATGCAAATAATAACTAGAAATGTGTCCATGGGACACAGACGCCCCCAATGAAAAAACTCAGTGGAAAACGTAAAATTTGACAAAAAAGGGCTATAACTGCAGTAATGCAAGGTCGATTTTGATGCGGAATCGATATGCACATCTTGACATCATAGGTAAGCATCCTGTAAAGTTTCAAAACAATGGGTTGAAAACTGGGAGGAGATAGACAGACAAGATTTTTTAACGTAAAATTTGACTAAAAAAGGGCCCAACTCTGGTAATACAAGGCTGGGTTTGACACGGAATCGATATGCACATCTTGACATCATAGGTATGCATCCTGTAAAGTTTCAAAACAATGGGTTGAAAACTGGGAGGGGATAGACAGACAAGATTTTTTAACGTAAAATTTGACTAAAAAAGGGCCCAACTCTGGTAATACAAGGCTGGTTTTGACACGGAATCGATATGCACATCTTCACATCATAGGTAAGCAACCTGTTAAGTTTTAAAACAATGGGTTGGAAACTGGGAGGAGATAGAGACAGACAAGATTTTTTAACGTAAAATTTGACTAAAAAAGGGCCCAACTCTGGTAATACCAGGCTGGGTTTGACACGGAATCGATATACACATCTTGACATCATAGGTAAGCATCCTGTAAAGTTTCAAAACAATGGGTTGAAAACTGGAAGGAGATGGACAGACAAAAAATGTTAACGTAAAATTTGACTAAAAAAGGGCCCAACTCCGGTAATACAAGGCTGGGTTTGACACGGAATCGATATGCACATCTTGACATCATAGGTAATTGAATTGAATGTTGTTTAACGGCTCATCAACACAGTATAGGTTATTTAGAGCCGCCCCAGAGAGAGGGGAAGGATACATAGGAATCCGGGAACCTGCCCTACTCTTATTATCGAATAGATTCCTATGGTTCTTTAACGTGCTCGGAGGATAGACCGATACACGGGACCGCCCGGTTTACGTCCCCATCCGACGGACGGGGCTAAGGGAAAGTGTCTTGCCCAAGAACACACCGACGGAACTCAGTGGCACCACGGAGGATTGAACCCGGGGCCTCCGGTTACAAATCCGCCGCGCTACCGACTGCGCCACGCCAGCCCTGTTACATCATAAGCATCCTGTAAAGTTTCAAAACACTGTTTAAAACTGTGGGAAGAGACAGACACACCAACTTTTCGGGACGGACATGGCTAATGCTATATGCTCCCTCACCATTTGGTGGTGGGGGGGGGGGGACGTTATATATAGCCCCCACTTTGAGAAGCAGAGGTATAATAATTATTCATCACATAACATCCCTTGTTAGCAGTGTCGAACACACATTTAATATTCTGTTGTATGACACACGTGTCATACAACCTGGAACGATTTTGATTGGTTGAGTTAATCCTGTAACACTACGCAAGTTTATTAACTGAAACTATTTTATTTATTACAAATTCACCCAGATCTGAGTCATAAACTTATTATTTGTGACAGCTTATAAAAATAATGCACGTTATACAAAACATTGTTGTTGGTTTGTTAAAAAGTTGGCGTAAACTGCTATTTTGTAAAGAGGTAAAACACGAACTCTTTATACGCAACGTTATGTGTGAGACGCGACGTTACGACGTCACATATTTTATGACGTTTAGGCGCTAAAGTGTGTCTGACGTCGTGGCGGTTCTATGTCCATCTGAATTATTTTTTACTAATTTGATTACAATGTTATGTGATAAAAAGGATCTTAAACTCGTTCCCATTCCACATAAGATTTATGAAACTCGTTATTATTTTTAATTTTAACGAGCCTTTAATTTTAACTTGCCAAAAGGCTCGTTAAAATTAACATAATTCATAATTCGTTTCATAAATCTCATATGAAATGGGAACTCGTTTAAGATTCTCTATGTAACAGATTGCTTAACTTATTATTTAAGTTATCCCATGTGGTCCCTGGCAAGAATACTGCCACTACATATCCAGGTGGTAGAGGGGTAAAATATCCTCAAATTCAAGTTCATTTTGTCATTTTTGTCATGTTCTTTAAAGGTCTTCATCATGATCCCTATATTGTCTCAGGTGCTACTTGAGTGATGGTAGAAAACAATGATCTTGGCTCGGCGAAAAATGGAGTGTTTACACAGAAATTTACACTAGAAACTCTGTAGTTCTGCAGGTGACAAGGTTCTAGGCATATTCTGCATACTTTTTATCTCGATGTAAATGGAGAGTGGGCCTTTATAAGCATTATTCTTCTGAACTTCATCTAGATCCTAACAGCTTCCATCTCAATCTGATGAACTGTAACAGTAACTTATACAGATCTTCCAACTTTTGGACAGAAAAACCATAATGTATCCCGTATAAAGTGGAGACATATACAAAGATAAATTTTTAAATATGTTAAAAGGTCAACATTCAGTTTCAGTTTTGGCTTTCTAATATAATTCGGTGCAAAGTATTTTTCTGCTAATTTACCCTTGTCCGGTATAGCTTTGAAGCTGATCCTAAGTTTCTCCACCTGAGCCTGCTTCAAATCGTGGTCACTGGAAAAACATGGATTCATAATTAAAGTACTTCAAATTCACAACACCATTTATGAAGTATTGAACATGTTTTTACCAGTTTTTGATAGGATTCCAAATAAACTAGAATGTGTCCATGGGACATGGATGTCCAAGATCTGCATTACGGACATTAACATAGCAGTATCATTAAGAAGGCATGGCATGGTGTGTTACTTAAAATAGCAGCAAGTATGTTTCATTGTACGACTTGGCTTGTTTTAAATACTTAAAGTAAAAGCAAATACGTTTTACTGTACGAGATGGTGTGTTCACTAAAGGTAACAGCAAGCATGTTTTACTGTTGGGTAAGGGGTGTTTACTTAAAATAACAGCAAGCATGTTTTACTGTAGAAAACTATAATAACCACTGTTTAGTCAAGCGAATAGTACTTGCCTAGATTTATCGTGTATACATTTCAAAGAGTGTAGGGCAAACAACAAATAAGAAATGGAGAAACCAGAACAGGAATCAGTGTAAAAAGCAGGTGAAGGTGGGTCATGATGACCTTTGTTTCCTGTACTGGAGTGCATCATCAGTTTTCACCTACCGAGGTCACCATTCCAATATAACCAGAATGGTCACACATTGTTATCTACCGCATACATTATGTTACATCTCAAAGCACAACATTTAAAATACTAGATGGGTGTTCCGCGTAACGTGTGTCGCCTGGTTTGAAAGTTTGATGCAATAAATATCAAGAAATGAGAAAGTTATAGCCAACGTTAAGTTTTTGTGAAGAAAAAACTGAGTATGTAACCCATATAATGACATTCAGTGTGACCTTGACCTTCATATTTTAGTATGGTCATGTCGGTGTTGTCATGATGAGTTTATCTTGAAAGTTTGATGAATAAATATCAAGAAATGAGAAAGTTATAGCCGACATTAAGTTTTCGTGAAGAAAAAACTGAGTATTTAACCCATATAATGACCTTCAGTGGGACCTTCACCTTTATATTTTAGTATGGTCATGTCGGTGTTGTTATGATGAGTAAATATTGATAGTTTGAAGATATATCACGAAATGAGAAAGTTATAGCCAACTTAAGTTTTCGTGAAGAAAAAAATGAGTATTTAACCCATATAATGACCTTCAGTGTGACCTTGACCTTCATATTTTAGTATGGTCATGTCGATGTTGTCATGATGAGTATATTGTGAGTTTGATGAAGAAATATCAAAGTGAGAAAGTTATAGCCAACTTTTAACTTTTTCGTGACGGACTGACGGACGGAAGACAAAGTGATCCCTATGTATCGCACTTTTCTTCGAAAAGACGACATAAAAATGACCTTCACCTCCGTTCAGGGTCGCATTGACCTACTTTGCCTAAACAAGCCTTCATAAGTGTATAATAATTACTGGATTTTGATTCGTTAAATATATGCTTCTTTGTACCAATATGTTTAATTGTTTGGTATTGAACATTTACTTACTTGTCAATAAATCGTTGTATGAAGTATTGAGACAAGTCTTCCAGGATGGGCTGACTGTGCAGGGCCAGGAACTGCTCCCTCGTTATCTAAACACAGGAATTCAACACACATCAACACATACAAGGTTAGCTGAATGGAATTTAATTAAGTGTGTTCAAGTTGAAAAATAAATGTCGGACAAAGTTATGTTACATCAATATCTTTTAAACACACTTTTCTTTGTCCTGCTCCATCCTCCATCAGTCTCTCCTCACAAAGGCTTCGTTATTGTTTGTTATTAAATTAGAACTGATAAGAAATGTTAAGAATGGAAGTAAAATGACCAGGAACCAAATAACAGAATATTCGTCTGTGGTGGAATTGCATCACTCCTTTATACTGCATATTTTAAAAACATTTTTTTTTTTAAACAACATTCTGCCCTATATACAGTGTTGCAGTGAGCCTTTAAAGATTTTCATGATACTTTGGGAACCACCAATGGCAAGACAAACTTAACCCCATCTTCCACTCGGGATCCCCTATCAATAACTTCAAACAAAGATTCCTACCTTGTTCATAACGTCGACATTGGCCGCATGTGTCCAGAAACAATCATGCACAGAGCTGAAGGTGATACCTTTCCTGCAGATAAGAAGAGTGGGTCATGTAAGCACAGGATGATATCCAATCTCATTAAAATCATATCCTAATTACGCTTTGATACTCTCCGCTATAGGATTTGACAACGATGCCTTGGAGGTCATGTCAGATCAACCTTTCATCTAATCAATATTCATAAGAAGATCAACTAAATTCAACCAATGAAATCACGCGTTTTAAATGCATTTCAGATGATGTTTGAGTGAACTGAACAAAACGAAAATCCACATAAAACACATAGATATCCAAAAAAAGATAGTCTTTGTGTGTTATTGCTATGGATTGCACGATAAATTCAAAGAAATGCACTAAATGGCATGTTTTATGTCAAAAATACGAAGAAAATCATGGGCGCTGTCATGTGTTTTGAAAAAATATATTCTACCAAGATCATTATGACATTAGATTTTCTAAATAGTATGTCATAGTACGTCTGGCCCGCTTGGCTCAGTTGATAGAGAAGCCGAATATTGACCCGCGAGTGTAATTTTAGTGTGGGTTCAACCCCACGAATCGGTACATTTTTTTTATCATTTTTTTGTACCACTGTTGCATTCCGTCAAACAATCTTGTTTGTTTTTTCAGTCAATATTTAATAATGGTTGGTGTGTTATGTTTGTCAACGCAATTATTTTGTGTTTTATAAGCTAAAAGTTACGCATATTGTCTTTTTTAATACCGAGCGTAGACTGCTCCACAGAGTTTGACTGAAACGCGACATACTCAGTGAAGCAGTCTATACCGAGCAATTTTGTAGGCTGAAATCTGATTGGCTAATCATAAGGTCAATCTGTCGTGACCTCCAATGCAGCGTTGTCAGATCCTTAGTAGTGTAGAGTATCGTAGCGTTATAAAGGGTCTGAGTCTAATGAGATTGGATGATATCTAAGCTATTAGAGATTTGTAATAATAAACGTATTTCAAGAAGTATGGTATGGTGTGTGTGGGGTTTAGTTTACTGATCTAGATTTACACATTCAGCATATGGACTTTTTAAAACAAACATTGACTGTATAGACAGTGTTAATAAAACACTACAAACAATATTCTATAATATTCATGAACCTTTCAACATTTGAACTTTCAATTACTTAAAAACAGAGCCAACTGAAAATTTGTCTAGAACCAATGGTGTAAGAATTATCTAGATGTTTATAAATTGAAAAGTCAATGGCTATTGATAACTTGGATGTCCTTTCTCCAATTTTATAAAAGTGCAATCGATTCTGATTTAAGGGCATAGGGTTGGGTTGGGGTTATTATTATTGCCTTAGTCTCTCCCATATACGTGGACCATGTGAACCCCTTTTGCCCTTACCTATAACATTACCTATGTGAGCATCATGTGGGTGGAGCTTACCTATGTCAAAAGAGCTGTGAGCATCATGTGGGTGGAGCTTACCTACGGCAACAGAGAGCTGTGAGCATCATATGGGTGGAGCTTACCTATGGCAACAGAGAGCTGGAGCCTCATGTGGTTAGAGCTTACCTATGACAACAGAGAGCTGTGAGCATCATCTGGGTGGAGCTTACCTATGACAACAGAGCTGTGAGCATCATGTGAGTGGAGCTTACCTATGACAACAGAGAGCTGTGAGCATCATCTGGGTGGAGCTTACCTATGACAACAGAGCTGTGAGCATCATGTGAGTGGAGCTTACCTATGGCAACAGAGAGCTGTGAGCATCATATGGGTGGAGCTTACTTATGGCAACAGAGAGCTGTGAGCATCATGTGGGTGGAGCTTACCTATGACAACAGCGAGCTGTGAGCATCATGTGGGTGGAGCTTACCTATGGCAACAGAGAGCTGTGAGCATCATATGGGTGGAGCTTACCTATGGCAACAGAGAGCTGTGAGCATCATGTGGGTGGAGCTTACCTATAGCAACAGAGAGAGCTGTTAGCATCATATGGGTGGAGCTTACCTATGGCAACAGAGAGCTGGAGCATCATGTGGGTAGAGCTTACCTATGACAACAGAGAGCTGTGAGCATCATCCTATGACAACAGAGAGCTGTGAGCATCATGTGGGTGGAGCTTACCTATGGCAACAGAGAGCTGTGAGCATCATGTGGGTTGAGCTTACCTATGGCAACAGAGAGCTGTGAGCATCATGTGGGTGGAGCTTACCTATGACAACAGAGAGTTGTGAGCATCATATGGGTGGAGCTTACCTATGGCAACAGAGAGCTGTGAGCATCATGTGGGTGGAGCTTACCTATGACAACAGAGAGCTGTGAGCATCATGTGGGTGGAGTCGAGGGAATGTATAAAGTTGGGAGAAAACCCGTTCCTCTGCTTCAGTTTATCTGGCTCCCTGTCAAAGCATTGATTGTAAGATTAAGTAGAGAATATTATGTCAGTGCCTTTTACTATCAAGCTATTAGACGAGGCTTAGAAAACGAAGAAAGGCGAGGCTCTATCATGTAGATTATCCACATTTTCTGTATGATTTACTGTTATTACCTATTTCGTAGTATATTACGCTTGTCGAGGATGCCGCCATGTTGTTTTCTTATGACGTCGGATAACGTGACGTCAGCTAACGTTACGTACAATGAACACCGAGAGATTCCGCATTGATTTTGCTTTATTAATCAGTGCCTAATAAAGCAAAATTTATTAGGTCACCCTTTTATTAGGCACAAAAGTGCATATCTGCATGATAAAGTATTTTCTTTGACAATATAGTCAAACTGCAAATGGTACATAAATTTTGTCAAAACCCGAATATAGCATGTTTCAAACACACAGGTAGTCAAACCTACCACCTCTATTGACAGACTACCTGTTTGACAGACTACCTGTTTGACAGACTACGGCTATACCTCTATTGACAGACAACCTGTTTGACAGACTACCTGTTTGACAGACTACGGCTATACCTCTATTGACAGACTACCTGTTTGACAGACTACGGCTATACCTCTATTGACAGACTACCTGTTTGACAGACTACCTGTTTGACAGACTACGGCTATACCTCTATTGACAGACTACCTGTTTGACAGACTACATGTTTGACAGACTACGGCTATACCTCTATTGACAGATTACCTGTCTGACAGACTACCTGTTTGACAGACTATGGCTATACCTCTATTGACAGACTACCTGTTTGACAGACTACTTGTTTGACAGACTACCTGTTTTAAGAGACCAGCATTTCAGTTCTTCAATTGTACTGGAACAGTTATAAATTAAAATGCAAATGTAGCACCAGTGTAATGGGAACACTTGCTTTCCTATTTATATATAATATATTTAGGTAATATTTTGTAAGTATAATTTAACTGTTAACCTACAATAAGTTATTCTTTGTTGCCTTGAAGTAGGGCTGTATGGCGGGGAAGTTGAGGGGTGTGAGCCACTCTACTGGCAAGTGTGTGGACGATATCGAATTGGCACAAATATCAAACCAACTCTGCAATTATATGAAAGCACACATAGTTAACTTATCAGTCTCTTTACTCTACAATATGTCTGTTCATATAAAATTCAATTCAGTTTCAAGCAACTGGATTTTTCAGGGAGGACCTGTGTATCAAAATATAAACAAACAGTTATTCCTAAAATGCAACACCTCATTATCTGAAGTGATTTAAAACTGCATGACCTTGTCCTGTGACCTTGTACTGTGACCCCAATGTTGGCGTATGATATCCAGTCAATGAGGAATCCCAGTGAGTTGTCTCCCCTGACGACTATCCCCAATTAACCAGGTCCAACCATTTGGTTCACTTCTGTTTTGATTGCTGTTTCGCTATATCACTATGCATTCCAACACCTATTATAAATTACTGCACTCTTTTTCTGTTAAAATTTATCTAAAAGCTGTAAATGTTTATGAAGAAAACTACCCTTTCAAGTAACTTTTTGAAAGTCATTTTGTTTGCAATGATACTTATTTATACAAGAAATACTATTGAAATATCACCATCTAGAGATAGCTACACACCTGTATTTGCTTGGCAGAGGAGAACATCTGTTTGAGACTTTTGAAAGTCTTCTCAGTGAGGTATACGGAAACCTTCTGCATGTGCTCTGGTGGAAGTTTTTTATCCACTAACTGCTTCTTTATTTGTTGTCTGGCGCCATAGGCTGTGACACCATACACAGTTGTCATGATAGACTGCTTGATGACCTGGGCAAATATAAATGTATATTAAGCATGCGCCTGACATCATACAGGGTTGTCATGACATCATACACTGTTGTCATGACAACATACACTACTGTAGATGGAGATAGGGTTAAACACAATGCCCCTCCAGTATCATGGTCGCAGCATACGAAACTGCTAAAGTTGTTTGGCAACTTCACTCTTGATTAAAGATTGAACAAAATATATAAGCTCTATATTCCTTCACAACTTTATGCAAATGGTTAAGATAGGAACGTGTTAACAAGAAACAAAGACTTACCTTTCTCTCTACACACTGGTCTGCTATCCTGGCTATGTGCTCATATTCAGTGGGAACATGTCGACTTACCTTTCTCTCTAGGTACTGATCTGCTATCCAGGTTATGTGCTCATATTCAGTAGGAATGTGTAGACTTACCTTTCTCTCTATATACTGGTCTGCTATCCTGGCTATGTGCTCATATTCAGTGGGAACATGTTGACTTACCTTTCTCTCTAGGTACTGGTCTGCTATCCTGGCTATGTGCTCATATTCAGTAGGAATGTGTAGACTTACCTTCCTCACTACATACTGGTCTGTTATCCTGGCCATGTGCTCATATTCAGTAGGAATGTGTTGAATTTACCTTTCTCTCTAGGTACTGGTTTGCTAGCCTGGCTATGTGCTCATATTCAGTAGGAATGTGTTGGCCTACCTTTCTCTCTAGGTACTGGTCAGCTATTCTGGCTATGTGCTCATATTCAGTAGGAATGTGTTGGCTTACCTTTCTCTCTAGTACTGGTCTGCTATCCTGGCTATGTACTCATATTCAGTAGGAATGTGTTGGCTTACCTTTCTCTCTAGGTACTGGTCAGCTATCCTGGCTATGTGCTAATATTCAGTAGGAATGTGTTGACTTACCTTTCTCTCTAGGTACTGGTCAGCTATCCTGGCTATGTGCTCATATTCAGTAGGAATGTGTTGACTTACCTTTCTCTCTAGGTACTGGTCTGCTATCCTGGCTATGTGCTCATATTCAGTAGGAATGTGTAGACTTACCTTTCTCACTAGGTACTGGTCTGCTATCCTGGCTATGTGCACAAATTCAGTAGGAACGTGTTTACTTACCTTTCTCTCTAGGTACTGGTCTGCTATCCTGGCTATGTGCTCATATTCAGTAGGAATGTGTTGGCTTACCTTTCTCTCTACATACTGGTCTGCTATCCTGGCTATGTGCTCATATTCAGTGGGAACCTGTTGACTCACCTTTCTCTCTAGGTACTGGTCTGCTATCCTGGCTATGTGCTCATATTTAGTAGGAATGTGTTGGCTTACCTTTCTCTCTAGGTACTGGTCAGCTATCCTGGCTATGTGCTCATATTCAGTAGGAATGTGTTGACTTACCTTTCTCTCTAGGTACTGTCAGCTATCCTAGTTATGTGCTCATATTCAGTAGGAATGTGTTGACTTACCTTTCTCTCTAGGTACTGTCAGCTATCCTAGTTATGTGCTCATATTCAGTAGGAATGTGTTGACTTACCTTTCTCTCTAGGTACGAGTCAGCTATCCTAGCTATGTGCTCATATTCAGTAGGAACGTGTTGACTTACCTTTCTCTCTATGTACTGGTCAGCTATCCTGGCTATGTGCTCATACTCATTTTTTTCTGCAATATCATGCTGTATCTCCTTCTTCACCTGAGTCAAGTATCATAGATAAGCTTTAACATCCGGAAATAAAATGTTTCAAAATAAACGCAAGCTAGCCGCCTTTAAAGCCAGACGATGCTTATTAAAATGAAACAGTTAAGAGAGCTTATCAAAGGCTTACATTAACTTAGGGATTACACAATCAAATTAACAGAATATACACAAGAGGGCCAGATGGGCCCTGAATGAATCACTGCATTGTGACATAAACAACATCTATCGGATAAAGTGGTTATCTAAGTCTGCCAAGGGACCAAAAGTAATTGAAAGGTAAGAGTCCTTGATTTCTTGTAAAAGTAAGAATTGAATTGAATTGGGGTTTTAAGGCGCACCAACACATGGAAGGTTATATGTAAAAGTAAGAAAAGGAGCATGAATATATATGGACATTTGTGATTTGGAACAAAATGTTGTTTCACATTTCTTAAGTCCATTTAATTACACGAATTGTAATAATACTTCACATTTTTTTTTAAACAGCTGACTCAATTTTAATACATACAAACCATTATTAGGGGTCACTCATTGTTATATGTCGTAATATAAGTCTCCCGTCAGATATAGCACTCATTACTAGTTCACAGCTTACCATGTCCACAACATCTGAGTAAACATCCGACGGCTTGTCAAATGGGTACAGATTCACCGACTTGGCACCAGCCTCGTCACGTCCTAGCGCCGCATAATGCTGCAGACCATTGCACGAGCCGTCCTGATGCACGGGAATGTGGGAGACAAATTTGGTCGGGTCGTCACTTCCGACTGCAGCCGCAACCTCCATACAAGAGGCCAGGGTCTGCCACGGATTGTCAGAAATCATCCACCATTTGTTACCCTACAAACAACATGAAAATTGGCTAAATATCGGGAAGATCTTGCTGCATAGTTCCAATTTCCATGTATGTGACTGCAGGAAGATTAGTGCGCTATACTTGTAAGGTAGCTGAGGCTAACAACCTTTATATAATCCCCATACCTGTATGGTAGCTGAGGCTAAAACTACCTTTCTATCATCCTAATACTTGTGTGGTTTATATCGAGGCTAAAATAACTGTTCTATAAACCCCAAACCTTGTTGGTTACTGAGGCTAATAACAGTTCTATAATCCCCATACTTGTATGGTAGCTGAGGCTAACACCCTTTATATACTCACCATAGTGTATGGTAGCTGATGCTAACAACCGTTCTATAATCCCCTTACTTGTGTGGTAGCTGAGGCTAACACCCTTTATATACTCACCATACGTGTATGGTAGCTGAGGCTAACAACCGTTCTATAATCCCCATACTTGTATGGTAGCTGAGGCTAACAACCTTTATACACTCACCATACGTGTATGGTAACTGAGGCTAACAATCGTTCTATAATCCCCATACTTGAATTGTAGCTGAGGCTAATAACCTTTATATAATCCCTATACTTAAATGGTAGCTGAGGCTAACAACCTTTATATCATCCCTATACTTGAATGGTAGCTGAGGCTAACAACCTTTATATAATCCCTATACTTGAATGGTAGCTGAGGCTAACAACCTTTATATAATCCCCATACTTGTATGGTAGCGGAGACTATAACAACCTTTCTAAAATCCCCATACTTGTATGGTAGCTGAGGCTAAAACAACCTTTTTTATAATGCCCATACTTGGATAGTAACTTATGTTAGTAAATTATACCAAACATACTCATAATAACTTCTGTCTAATGTTTTATCTCTTCATATAGTTTACCAAGGAGCTTTTCACAGGCTCTTCTTGCAATATATCGAGAGAAAACCCGGTATGATATATTGTCAAACACCTAAGAATGCACGGGTTACATGTAGATGACTTACAGTGAGTGGATTGTCAGCCGAGTCCAGGATATCAGGCAGCACCTTGTCAGCAAACGCAAGTCTCTCTGTGTTGGAGGACCTGAGATTAACAAAATACAAGGCGTAAACTTAACTTAATCCATGTCTAATCTAAATCTTAATACTTTTCTTCTTAACATATTAATTAGTAATTATTTAAGCGTATCATATCGTATTGCGCATTGGTCTGTTCATATCGCTTATCCAAAGTGGTCTGGCAATACACAGGCCTAGTGCTGATACTGCAGAAAAATATGCTCTCTTATCTGGGATTGGCTAACAGCGATGGGGATAAATTTGATTATTATTTTTTAATTAGCATTTTAAAGCTATGGATTGATTAAAAATCTCCATGCATTTAAGAACAGCTGTGCCAAGTTTTAATTCAATCAGTGAGGTAGTGCATACCAAATTATTTTATTTTTTCTCCAAACCTGCAATACTTATGGACAGTGCAGTGTATAGCAACAAAGTAGCCACTTTTCCGCGCCTCTGCTTTTATTGTATGATTCTGACTTTTAATCCTTAACCCGCTAAGCATGACAGCCTTTGCGTCCACTGTAAACTATCACACCCCTTTGTCACATAAATCGAATGGTCTTAATTCAAATAAAGAACAGTCCATTATATATATGTAGCAGGTTAAGGGTTAAAGAAATATGTCCGGATGGATGCCAAAACAACATACCCACCTTTTATGGAGACCTGTGAGATTGACGAGATGGATCTTAAGCCAGTCGAGACCTTCCTCTCCGAGTGCTTTTCCCTTGGCAAACTGCATCATTCCTCGAGTAGAATCATTACCTAGGGTATAAACAATGTAAATTTAAGCAAATATTGCTTATGTGTCCAATAACAAGAAAATTTATTGTTGGTTAAATGGTGTTTTACGTCATTTTCAGCACATTTAAGGCTATATAATGACGGTCGATTTTTTAGTAGTGGAGGCAGTCAAACCCACTGTAAGAATCAACACTTTCTCACAAGGTGAGCTCCCAGTAGGATTCGAACCTGCAGCGCTGAGAGGTGATTATTCATTATAGAATGGATATATTATCAAAGATGGGTTCTACAGAAAATTAAGACATGTACCAAATACCACACATCCTCTTCTCCAAGGAAGTAGAAAATACGTCAGAAAATACTGGAACTATGATAAAAGGGGGTTCATCAGGCTTTTTCTAGAAGAATCTTAAATTTTAAAAATGTCAACCAAAATATGGTGTAAGCACCATGTGTTCCTGTCTCAAATTTGAATTCACCATACATTTTAAATGAAGTCAGGTAAAAAATGCGTAAGTTAACCCTAGTAGGTAAATTACTACCTATGATAGAAATTACTTTGTTTTCCTGACGAGACAATCACTACAGCTCCTGACGAGTCAATCACTACAGCTCCTGACTAGTCAATCACTACAGCTCTTGACAAGTCAATCACTACAGCTCCTGACGAGACAATCCCTACAGCTCCTGATGAGACAATCACTAGAGCTCCTGATGAGACAATCACTAGAGCTCCTGACGAGACAATCCCTACAGCTCCTTAAGAGACAATCACTACAGCTCCTGAAGAGACAATCACTAGAGCTCCTGACGAGACAATCACTAGAGCTCCTGACGAGACAATCACTAGAACTCCTGATGAGACAATCTACAGCTCCTGACGAGTCAATCACTACAGCTCCTGACGAGACAATCACTACAGCTCCTGATGAGACAATCACTAGAGCTCCTGATGAGACAATCACTAGAGCTCCTGACGAGACAACCACTACAAATCTTGACGAGACAATCAGCTCCAGACGGATCAATCACTGCAGCTCCTGACTAATCAATCACTGCAGCTCCTGACGAATCAATCACTGCAGCTCCTGACGAATCAATCACTGCAGCTCCCGACGAATCAATCACTGCAGCTCCTGACGAGACAATCACTAGAGCTCCTGACGAGACAATCACTACAGATCCTGACGAGACAATCACTAGAGCTCCTGACGAGACAATCCCTACAGCTCCTTAAGAGACACTGACGAGACAATCCCTACAGCTCCTTAAGAGACAATCACTACAGCTCCTGGCAAGACAATCACTAGAACTCCTGACGAGTCAATCATAGCTCCTGACGAGACAATCATAGCTCCTGACGAGACAATCACTGCAGCTCCTGACGAGACAATCACTGCAGCTCCTGACGAGACAATCACTGCAGCTCCTGACGAGTCAATCACTGCAGCTCCTGACGAGTCAATCACTGCAGCTCCTGACGAGTCAATCACTACAGCTCCTGACGATTGCTTGCTTTGAACAAGTACAAGATTAATATTAAAGTTATTTTAACAAAATGCAAGATTTCTCGACAACAGTCACATTGGTTTAAACACTATTTAAAATTATACACATACATAGATGATTAAGATGACGGTGGGTAGGGGTAGATTTCGCCAGGGAAATCCATGTTTGAAAGAGACAAGGAGAGGAGACAGACAGGGGTTCTATACATACCTTGGTGATTTAGATGAGGTGGACAGGGGTAGGTTCTGCTACGGAAATCCATGTTCCACGGGAACCATAAAACCTCATCTCTAAACTGTAAACAAACAAACAAACCTCATCTCTAAACTGTAAACAAACAAACCTCATCTCTAAACTGTAAACAAACAAACCTCATCTCTAAACTGTAAACAAACCAACCTCATCTCTAAACTGTAAACAAACATCTGAAATTGTTTTACTTGATATATTTCAAGTTTTCTGAATAAAATTAGAATTTTATTTGTTGCTATTACGAAAGAGTCATGTTTGCACTATTCAACAAATAAAGATGGATGTGAGTTTTGTTTCAAATTTTAAACTAGAGACATGGCACTTGTCTGTACTGGTTGTGTACCTGTTATCGTCATTCACCAGATGTTGACATTATAAAAAAAAACGCTCGATGTTGTGATTATTTTTCAACCCCACTTTACAAATCACTACACACTATCATCAGACGATTGGAGAGGAAAACATATTTTAGAAATGTTAACATACACTCTCAAACCAAACCGTTTACCTATAGAAATACCGTTATGAACAAAACACAATCGGTAGAATCACACGCTAATGCGCATGCGCAGAAAAACTTCCTTTCAAATTATCTGACCATTTACGTCGAACCATTGTATCAATTTTACATGCCCAAAAAACTAGAAGCATGTGTTAAACATTTTCAGCCATGGGAGAGGAGTACACGTCAATCAATTCAAATTTTTGAACAGTTATTTCCCTTTAAATTATGAACGTCGAAGAAAAAAGTAAATTATACCCGATGGTACAGTTGAAAAATCATTTTAAATTGTAGATATAACACTTTTTTCTAAAAAAAAAACTTTGGTGTATTCAAATGCAATGGTATTTATATGTTTCAATTAATAACTACATAAGTTTTCATCATCCCAAATATGGGTTATTCGGTATTAAACTGAAGATGATGGTAACTACTACATTCAGGTCAGACGACCGGCCCAATTCAGTCTATATTTAGTAACAGTCATGTGACACTTGTTAACAAGAATAAAAACAATATAAACATAGAATATTTACAGCAAAGGGGTAAGCTTCTCTACCGGCAAAAATATTTATGAGATGACTAGTTTTGATTTAGATATATTAAAGAAAAAACATAAAAATGACAATATCTGGTCTACAGCCAGTATAGGTTCCTTCTATGTCTACAGTCAGTATAGGTTCCTTTTATGACAGTGGATATATGCGTGAAGTTTCATTTAAAAGTTTTAAGCAGTTTCAGAGATAAATTTACCATAAACTGATAACCAACGCCGATGCCAGGTTGAGTACACCAGCTTGTCATTTAATAGCTTGCCTTTTCTTTGAAAAGTCGAGCTTACAAAAGGCACAGAACTGTACAGCTGAAGGAGAAGGAATACGGGCATGGGCATACAAGCGCCCTTTCATAAATTCCGGTAAGGTTATTAATACTGTTCATACTGTAGTCGAGGCCAATGCTAAACCGTCTGTTTCTTAGACGCGTTTTGATTTTTTTTTTTGTCTGGTAATGGTCGTTAAGACTCGCGACTTCCGGTTTCACTTTTGTCCTTTTAGGTTGTATTTTTTTTTTTTTTAGTTGTTTGGCCTGAATTTGGAAGGATGTTTTGCCCAATGTTTGTTTAGCCTACTTTTGAATGAATTTATGGTGGGTGCCTCAATTACTGTGATAGGTAGTTTGTTCAAAGATTCTACCACTCTGTAAGCAAAGGATTTCCTCCTAATATCAACTCTGGCTCTTTTCTTAAATAGTTTCTTTGAGTTTCCCCTGGTGCCAATGTTAGGGGCCATAGTGAATAGTTTATTTTTGTTTACTACATCGATGTTGTTTAAAACTGTGTAAACCTGAATCACGTCCGCTTCCTCTTTTCTATACTCAAGGGTTGATAGTCCTGACATAGTAAGTCTTGTATGGTATGGAAAATTGCTGAGGTTACCCACCATTCTGGTAGCTCTTTTTTGGACATTTTCTATAGTGATAATGTCTTTTTTGAGATATGGAGACCAGACAACTGTGGCATATTCCAGGTGAGGTCTAACAAGGGATTTATATAAGCAGAGGAACCTTTCTATGTCCATATAGGTAATTTTTTTGAATATTAGTCCTAAGTTCCTATTGGCCTTAGAGACCTTCCCACTTATATGGTTAGAAAACTTTAAATTTCATTCAAAAGTTACCCATAGGTCTTTTTCCTGTGATGCCTTAGTAATTTATTTTATTTACTTGGTCTTTGATAAAATACACATTGTTTTCATCATCATTGTTTTCGATGTGAAGGTGTTTACATTTTTTGGCCCACTAGTCTCATATGCATTGAATATGTTATCCTGTAAATTCAGTGTATTATTTGGGTCACTAATGCATGTGTATAGTTTTGTTTCGTCTGCAAACAATTTAGTGGTGCAGGATATGGCTTCAGGGAGGTCACCGATATATATCAGAAACAATACGGCCCCTAGAACACTGCCCTGAGGAACTCTGCTTGTGACATCCATGAGGCTTGATTTCTGCCCATTTACCACTACCCTTTGTTTTCTATTAGTTAAAAAATCTTCTATCCAGTCATAAAGTTTGCCTGAAATTCCCATGGCATTAACTTTACTAAGTAAACTTTTCTGGGGGACTTTGTCAAAAGCCGCTTTGAAGTCAAGATAGATGACATCTACTTCTTCCCCATTGTCGATTGCTTCCGACCAATCATCTATACATTCCAATAACTTAGTAGCACAGGAGCAGCCCCGCCTGAAACCATGTTGATGAATTGATATAAGAAGATACCTAATGAGATGGTCGACTAATTCCACTCTAACAATCTTTTCCATGATTCTACATGTTATTGGTGTCAGACTAATTGGTCGATAGTTCTCGGGTTTAGATTTTTTCCCCAGATTTAAAGACTGCAGTTACATGAATTTAGATATGTTCATACCTTGTTAGCTATGGACAGTCTGTACAGGTCACTCCACCACAGGCTTGTGGCCTCTACAAGCTTCTTGTTGTACTGCTGCTGTTGCTTGTAATACATGTCCATTTCCTCCTTGCTTGCCTGTCTGTAAATCAACAATGCATGATAAGATTTTAAAAGTGACACATGGCAATCTTGACTTTTTTTTTAAAACTCGCTGCATTCTCGTTAGTTTTTCTACATAAATTGTACTTTTGCAATCATCAATATTTATTATCAGAATAGATCAAAGCACAAACGACAAAGAAAACTAGCAAACTCTTATTATATGCAAGCAGGTTTAAAATTAAATTGATACAGACTTCTAATGCTGGATAAATACTTGAAAATTGCTGTGTGCCCCTTTAAAATGTACATATTTCTAAGGGTGCACTACAAGACAACAGAACAGGTGTGGCTAGAAATAAAAAAATATTTTATTTCTGGCCATTCTTTGAAAGGGGCACTGGAGGGGATTTGAAGTCATTTTATTACCATGCTTTACTTATTGAAAATAAATATACAAAAAGATCTTTCTTCACAAAAAACAAACAAACATGCAAATCAATACTGGTTTTTAAAACACCGTCATAATTTTTATACTGCGGTCTGAGAAATTATGTTTTTGTCTCATGTTTGCTTAGGTTTGATGGATTTGTCAAGTAAAGAAGACAACAGGGTATCAGAGGTCTGGGTAATTAAATGTTTGTCTCACTTGTCCTTAGGTTTGCTGGGTTTGTCCAGTAGTGAAGGCAGCAGTGATATACTGAGGTCTGGGTAATTAAATGTTTGTCTCACTTGTCCTTAGGTTTGCTGGGTTTGTCCAGTAGTGAAGGCAGCAGTGATATACTGAGGTCTGGGTAATTAAATGTTCGACTCACTTGTCCTTAGGTTTGCTGGGTTTGTCCAGTAGTGAAGGCAGCAGTGATATACTGAGGTCTGGGTAATTAAATGTTTGACTCACTTGTCCTTAGGTTTGCTGGGTTTGTCTAGCAGTGAAGGCAGCAGTGATATACTGAGGTCTGGGTTCCCCCCTTCCTTGAACACCTTTAATATTACATCAAGTACCTGAAAAACATAAAATGCTATAGTTATTAGCTTACCTTATCGACAAAATTGTGGAAAATAAGCAGATTTCAGCTTACAAATTTTGCTCATTGTCCAGCTCATCCAAGATCTTATTGCTTATTGAAACAAACTTCAATTCAATTTTGGTGGATCTAAAAGGAAATGAAATGGGATTTTATGTCCGGTTAACACATCATATTACGTTATACTGGGACAGACGTCCGGTTAACACATCATTTAAAGTTTTACTGGGACAGACGTCCGGTTAACACATCATTTTAAGTTATACTGGGACAGCAACCTCAGAGGGAGATGAGATGATACAGGATGATGTTTTCAAATAACTGAATTCTCGCGTTTTTGCTGAAATTTTGCTGGTTATTGTATGAACACGTTAACTTTCATTGATATACATGAATACTGTGAACGATTATTGAAAAGAGATCAACAACTTACCGGTTTATTTATACTCCAGGCACAGGCACTCAAAACATTTAAGGCATCAAACACCGGTAGTGCAGCTTCCTGATTCTTTGTCAATAAATCTTCCTGAGCATCTGCATGGAATCTCAACATCTCCACTAGAACATGGTATTGTAAATATATTATTATCAAATAGTAAATACACTGTCCAGATTGAGTATGAACACTGTCAGGATTGTTACAACTAATATTCCAATTTGTACAACTAAAATCCTTATTCCAATTTGTACAACTAAAATTCTTATTCCAATTTGTACAACTAGAATTCTTATTCCAATTTGTACAACTAAAATCCTTATTCCAATTTGTACAACTAGAATTCTTATTCCAATTTGTACAACTAAAATCCTTATTCCAATTTGTACAACTAAAATCCTTATTCCAATTTGTACAACTAAAATTCTTATTCCAATCTGTACAACTAAAATTCTTATTCCAATCTGTACAACTAAATCCTTCACAACTAAATCCTTATTCCAATTTGTACAACTAAAATCCTTATTCCAATTTGTACAACTAAAATTCTTATTCCAATCTGTACAACTAAATCCTTCACAACTAAATTCTTATTCCAATTTGTACAACTAAAATTCTTATTCCAATCTGTACAACTAAATCCTTCACAACTAAATTCTTATTCCAATTTGTACAACTAAAATTCTTATTCCAATCTGTACAACTAAATCCTTCACAACTAAAATACGTCTACATTTCAATTTGTACAACTAAAATCCTTATTTCATTTTGTACAACTAGAATCTTTATTTGAATTTGTACAAATAGAATCTTTATTTGAATTTGTACAACTAGAATCTTTATTTCAATCTGATACAACTTAAATCCTTACTTCAATTTGTACAGCTAAATCCTTTAATATTTCAATTTGTACAACTAAAATCCTTATTTCAATTTGATAAAAGTGAAATGTGTATTGTAAACGGCATCTACAAACAAACCCAGAACACCCAATCTCCTGACACCAATAGCGGACAGATAGAGAAATGGACAAATCCAGAACACCCCGTCTCCTGACACCAACAGCGGACAGATAGAGAAATGGACAAATCCAGAACACCCCGTCTCCTGACACCAACAGCGGACAGATAGAGAAATGGACAAATACCTGTGTCGATGAAGTTGCCACCATATGTTGGAGATGTGAAGGGTACCGGGGGTATCAGCGAGGGCAGTTTACTGGTAGGAAATATCATACTGGCTTGAGCATTCATCAGTTTGTTCACCATTGGGTGGGGCTGCGAAACAATGTAGACAGTTATACAATAGCACAGAATAAATAACTTACACGGGCAACATTTGTCATACTATAGCACAGAATAACTAAGTCACACGTGCAATGTGTGTCATATAAAAGCCCAGAAAAACTAAGTCACACGTGCAAAGTGTGTCATACAACAGCACAGAATAACTAAGTTACACGTGTAAGTAACACGTGCAAAGTATGTCATACAATAGCACAGAATAACTAAGTCACACGTGCAAAGTGTGTCATACAATAGCCCAGAATAACTAAGTCACACGTGCAAAGTGTGTCATACAATAGCACAGAATAACTAAGTTACACGTGCAAAGTGTGTCGTACAATAGTACAGAATAACAATTTTTATTAAAAAAAGGAGATTGTTTGGGACTATATAAAAGGCTAAGACAAGGTGACTCAGAATTGATACAGTTTCAGATGTTTAGACTTATTAGGCAAGACATATTAAGGGCAAAAAGGCAAACCAAGACCTATAATCACGGTCATGAAAACATTAACTGAAAAGATAATTTAATTGTATAATATCGATAGCAAATAATTCTATTATTTTAAATTTCCAATAAGGTTTGCTTTATCCAGGCTGAAAAATGATGATCAGGATGAATTTAACACTTCTGGTAGAAAGGTTTACATGAATAATTTGAATGATTAAGTAAGACTGAAACGAGCATCACCTGTCAAGACTATCGTCTGTTTATCATTGTTTGCACATCAAACACTTTACTTATAACTCAATAAAAATTCTAACCTTAATTTGAAAACGAAGTTCAGCTTTTTCAGATCTGTGTACCAAGTAGAAACATTTCACATATCTGTAAATAAACACATTTGCAGAGTTATCTTCTCTCTCACCTCATTAATAGGATTATAACAGACGCTGAAACGGTTGATGAGAAATGGGATTCTTATACTGGTACATTTGTACCGGTTTGAAAATAGTGACATCATTATACATGGGTCCCCTAGAGCAGATGGCACTGTCATTACTGCCAGAATTTCAAACACAGCCTACACTTTAAATGGACACGGATGAGACTATAAACCTCAGTACAATAGATGAACATACACTTACTGCAATGGCAGCTCATATAAGAGCCAGAATGGAACATTAGATGGAATATTTCGTATCCACCATATTGCTTACTTAATAATTATCTATTTACCAGGTGCGGGTTCCAATCCCACTGGGAGCTCAACTCGTAAGAAGTAAAGTGTCCATTCTTACGGATGGCGGGACGTATGCAGTACCGGTTTTATCCAGAAATAAATGCCTCCACCATCATAAGATTAACTGTCATGCATCGACTAAAATCTGCTGAAAATGACGTTAAACACCTTCTTACAAACAGACATATTTTATAAGAACGGAAACTTACTTTTCAGCTTTTTCACGTTTGAAAAGGTTGGCATCAATGTCTGCATTTTCTAGTATAATCCTGTACAGCTCTTCTCCCACCTAACAACAATCACAATAGCACCTTTACTTGTGTTATAATTATGAACTCCAATTTTATATTTGATACCTATATTTGATACTACTATATCTGATACTACTATATTTGATACTACTATATTTGATACCTATATTTGATACTATTATATTTGATACCTATATTTGATACTACTATATTTGATATTACTATATTTGATACTACTATATTTGATACCTATATTTGATACTACTATATTTGATATTACTATATTTGATATTACTATATTTGATACTTCTATATTGGATACTACTATATTTGATACCTATATTTGATACTACTATATTTGATACCTATATTTGATAATACTATATATGATACCTATATTTGATACTACTATATTTGATACGACTGTATTTGATACCTATATTCGATACTACTATATACCTATATTCGATACTACTATATTTGATACCTATATTTGAAACTACTTATATTTGATATTACTATATTACTATATTTGATACTACTATATTTGATATTACTATATGTGATACCTATATTTGATACTACTATATCTGATACTACTATATTTGATACTACTATATTTGATATTACTATATTTGATACTACTATATTTGATCCTACTATATTTGAAACCTATATTTGATACTACTATATTTGATACTACTGTATTTGATACCTATATTCGATACTACTATATTTGATACCTATATTTGAACCTACTATATTTGATATTACTATATTACTATATTTGATACTACTATATTTGATATTACTATATTTGATACCTATATTTGATACTACTATATCTGATACTACTATATTTGATACTACTATATTTGATACTACTATATTTGATATTACTATATTTGATACTACTATATTTGATCCTACTATATTTGATACCTATATTTGATATTACTATATTTGATACTTCTATATTGGGCCTTGTAAGTGAGAGGGCTAGGTGGTCGCCCAAACGATTCTCCATCTTGGCCGTGTCAGTGAGAGGGCTAGGTGGTCGCCCATTCAATTTTCCATCTTGGCCTTGTGAGAGGGCTAGGTGGTCGCCCATTCGATTCCCCATCTTGGCCTTTTGAGAGGGCTAGGTGGTCGCCCATTTAGATTCCCCATCTTGGCATTGTGAGAGGGCTAGGTGGTCGCCCTTTCGATTCCCCATCTTGGCCTTGTGAGAGGGCTAGGTGGTCGCCCATTCGATTCCCCATCTTGGCCTTGTGAGAGGGCTAGGTGGTCGCCCATTCGATTCCCCGTCTTGGCCTTATAAGTGAAAGAGCTAGGTGGTGGCCCATTTCGATTCCCCATCTTGGCCTTGTGAGAGGGCTAGGTGGTCGCCCATTCGATTCCCCATCTTGGCCTTGTGAGAGGGCTAGGTGGTCGCCCATTCGATTCCCCATCTTGGCCTTGTGAGAGGTCTATGTGGTCGCCCATTCGATTCCCCATCTTGGCCTTGTGAGAGGGCTAGGTGGTCGCCCATTCGATTCCCATCTTGGCCTTGTGAGAGGGCTAGGTGGTCGCCCATTCGATTCCCCGTCTTGGCCTTATAAGTGAAAGAGCTAGGTGGTGGCCCATTTCGATTCCCCATCTTGGCCTTGTGAGAGGGCTAGGTGGTCGCCCATTCCTTTCCCCATCTTGGCCTTGTGAGAGGGCTAGGTGGTCGCCCATTCGATTCCCCATCTTGGCCTTGTGAGAGGTCTATGTGGTCGCCCATTCGATTCCCCATCTTGGCCTTGTGAGAGGGCTAGGTGGTCGCCCATTCGATTCCCCATCTTGGCCTTGTGAGAGGGCTAGGTGGTCGCCCATTTGATTCCCCATCTTGGCCTTGTGAGAGGGCTAGGTCGTCGCCGGCTCGGAAGCGTGGGTTTCTCCAGGTGCTCCTGTTACCTCCCACATCAAGACCACGTTAACGTTGTCATGAGCGCCATCGACAGTGATTTAATCAAGTAAGCTGTGTAGATTGTTTCGTAATTGATGTAAAATAAATAATGTTTATACTAAACCCGTATTCAATTTAAAACTACTAAAATCCCTATTTCAATTTGATACAACTATAACCCTTATTCCAATTTGATACAACTAAAATCCTTTATTTAATACAATTTTATACAACTAAAATCCTTTATTACAATTTGATACAACTAAAATACTTATTTCAATTTGATACAACTAAAATATTTATTTCAATTTGATACAACTAACATCCTTCATTTCAATTTGATACAACTATAACCATTTTGATACAACTAAAAGTCTGTATTACAATTTTATACAACTAAAATCCTTATTTCAATTTAATACAACTAAAATCCTTATTTCAATTTGATACAACTAAAATCCTAATTTCAATTTGATACAACTAAAATCCATATTTCAATTTGATACAACTAAAATCCTAATTTCAATTTGATACAACTAAAATCCTAATTTCAATTATATACAACTAAAATCCTTATTTCAATTTAATACAACTAAAATCCTTATTTCAATTTAATACAACTAAAATACATATTTCAATTTGATACAACTAAAATCCTAATTTCAATTTGATACAACTAAAATCCTTATTTCAATTTGATACAACTAAAATCCTTATTTCAATTTGATACAACTAAAATCCTTATTTCAATTTAATACAACTAAAATCCTAATTTCAATTTTATACAACTAAAATCCTTATTTCAATTTAATACAACTAAAATCCTAATTTCAATTTAATACAACTAAAATCCTAATTTCAATTTAATACAACTAAAATCCATATTTCAATTTGATACAACTAAAATCCTAATTTCAATTTGATACAACTAAAATCCTTATTTCAATTTTATACAACTAATTGAATTGAATTGGGGTTTTAAGGCGCACCAACACATGAAAAGGTTATATGGCGCCTAAAAGGCATGAACATGCCAGGCTCATCTTCCATGTACATCGAGATAAAATATGGAAAATGGGCCTAGAACCTTCTCACCCTGAACTGCAGAGTTGCTGCAAATTCTATCATAGAAACTCCATTTACGCTGGAGCCACGTTATTGTTTTTCTGCCACTGCTCTTTTGATGCGAGGGAGATAGCACCTGAAACAATGCAGGGATCATGATGAAGACCTTTAATGAACATGAACAAAAAATGATAAAATGAACATGAATTTGGGGGGATTCTACCCCTCTGGCTACCCCTCCAAAGGGATCTGCAGTGGCCGTATTCTTTGCCCCGTGACCAAACGGGGCCCCCAGCAACCACACGGGGCAACTAAAATCCTAATTTCAATTTAATACAACTAAAATCCTAATTTCAATTTAATACAACTAAAATCCATATTTCAATTTGATACAACTAAAATCCTAATTTCAATTTGATACAACTAAAATCCATCCTTATTTCAATTTTATACAACTAATATCCTTATTTCAATTTAATACAACTAAAATCCTAATTTCAATTTGATACAACTAAAATCCTAATTTCAATTTTATACTACTAAAATCCTTATTTCAATTATATACAACTAAAACCCTTTATTTCAATTTGATACAACTGTATTACTGGATATAACAGAATGAGATTATCTCGTGTCTGCCTTAAAGTGTTTCAGGCCATGTAAGTGTGTATCTGGTTATGGGGTGGGGATGACAATACACTGTGGTTTTCTGTATCCATCACCCTCAGCTTTAACACGTGCAGTGGTAACATAATGTCAACAAGTCGTTATAATCACAGTAAGGCCAAACTCTATGGATACAATACAGTCAAAGGCTTCTTACAGGGAGAACGCAAACATACACATGGGGCAACTTGGTATTGAATATTCAAGATAGAGAGATATATCATTACGATATAGATCTAGTTTTCCTTAAACAGTTTTCTGATCCTAATCAAATACTTGGCAATTATGACAAACATTAGGTTTAAATATTTTTCGGAATGGGGTGTAACTCCGGAATGGGGAATGGGGTGTAACTCCGGAAAAATTGAACACAGGGTTAAAGAATCTGGGAGCTTGATTGCAGATTAACCATGTGATACATTGTTGATACCGACAATGGATAAGTGATCCCTATGTGCCTGCAATGCTTATGAAGACACGAGAAGAAAAAACAACTTACCTTTCTTGCAATTAAGGCTGGCCACTTCTTTTTCGGGAGTTCCTAACAAAATAAAAATTCAAAATAACAGTTTGGGGTGCTTGTTTCAACCAAATATTTTTCAGCATTTACATGTACAATTTTAATAATACGTACATAAATTATACATAATTAAAACTGGAATTTGGATTCGAAAAACTTCGAAGTCCGTAACTAAGCCAAATATCGTTCAACCGGAACGCCCTGACAATATGCACTATAAGACATCATACTGATACTGCCTGTGAAGTTTCATGAAGTTTTATGAAAATCGGATGAAAAATGTAGAAGGTTGATAGGACATAAAGGCAGGATAGACAGATGGACAAGCATATATACGGATATATGCTCCTCGAAAATAATAAATCTCAAAACAATCATGTCCTACTGGGACACAAACGTACACTAAAGGGGAGACAAATCTCACCATAATACTTTCATTGCGCAGGTGTTGGGTCAATCTTTGCCAGCATATCCTCTGATTGTGTAGGGGCAAGTTAGGGTCCAACATTTGATCGATGTAAGCCGTGTACACTTTCTGTAGCTGAAATTATACATAAACATTAAACAAAAGAGAATGATCAACGTAAGGCACCTACACAATGAACAACAGAGAATGGTCAAAGTAAGCCATCCACACAATACACAAAAGACAATGGTCAAAGTAAGCCATCCAAACAATACACAAAAGACGATGGTCAAAGTAAGCCATCTACACAATACACAAAAGACAATGGTCAAAGTAAGCCATCCACGTAATACACGAAAGACAATGGTCAAAGTAAGCCATCCACACAATACACAAAAGACAATGGTCAAAGTAAGCCATCCACACAATTCACAAAAGACAATGGTCAAAGTAAGCCATCTACACAATACACAAAAGACAATGGTCAAAGTAAGCCATCCACACAATACACAAAAGACAATGGTCAAAGTAAGCCATCTACACAATACACAAAAGACAATGGTCAAAGTAAGCCATCTACACACAAACAAAAGAGAAATATCAAATAAGCCACCTACACACAAACAAAAGAGTAATATCAAAGTAAGCCACCTACACCCAAACAAAAGAGAAATATCAAATAAGCCACCTACACACAAACAAAAGAGTAATATCAAAGTAAGCCACCTACACACAAACAAAAGAGAAAGATCAAAGTAAGCCACCTACATACAAACAAAAGAGAAAGATCAAAGTAAGCCACCTACACACAAACAAAAGAGAAAGATCAAAGTAAGTCACCTACACACAAACAAAAGAGAAAGATCAAAGTAAGTCATTTACACACAAACAAAAGAGAAAGATCAAATAAGCCACCTACACACAAACAAAAGAGAAAGATCAAAGTAAGCCACCTACACACAAACAAAAGAGAAAGATCAAATAAGCCACATACACACAAACAAAAGAGAAAGATCAAATAAGCCACATACACACAAACAAAAGAGTAATATCAAATAAGCCACATACACACAAACAAAAGAGAAATATCAAAGTAAGCCACCTACACACAAACAAAAGAGTAATATCAAAGTAAGCCACCTACACACAAACAAAAGAGTAATATCAAAGTAAGCCACCTACACCCAAACAAAAGAGAAATATCAAATAAGCCACCTACACACAAACAAAAGAGTAATATCAAAGTAAGCCACCTACACACAAACAAAAGAGAAAGATCAAAGTAAGCCACCTACACACAAACAAAAGAGAAAGATCAAAGTAAGCCACCTACACACAAACAAAAGAGAACGATCAAAGTAAGTCACCTACACACAAACAAAAGAGAAAGATCAAAGTAAGTCATTTACACACAAACAAAAGAGAAAGATCAAATAAGCCACCTACACACAAACAAAAGAGAAAGATCAAAGTAAGCCACCTACACACAAACAAAAGAGAAAGATCAAATAAGCCACATACACACAAACAAAAGAGAAAGATCAAATAAGCCACATACACACAAACAAAAGAGTAATATCAAATAAGCCACATACACACAAACAAAAGAGAAATATCAAAGTAAGCCACCTACACACAAACAAAAGAGAAAGATCAAATAAGCCACATACACACAAACAAAAGAGAAAGTTCAAAGTAAGCCACCTACACACAAACAAAAGAGAAAGATCAAAGTAAGTCATTTACACACAAACAAAAGTTATAAAATTAGATAAATATACAACATGTGGAATTTTAATAAACCTTGTAAATTATACATACACCTGAAAATTATCTTTTTGAACCTAGAACATTATATATATGACTGAAAACGTAAATTTAAACCCTGTACATTATACATACAACTAGAAATGATTGATTTAAACCTTGTATATTATATCAACAATTGTACATACAACTGTTATCAATCTGTTTGAACCTTGTACATTAGGGCGATTCCAGAATTAACCATATGGGTGGTCGGGCGTTTTTTTAGATGGGTCATGGAGTGATTCCGAAATTTTAATTGATGCATGGTGGGGGTCTGATTTTTTTTTTATGGGTGGTGGGGTCTGTAGTCCTTAAAAATAATTAATCAAATGGGTTATCTCAAATAAATAAATGAAGATTGGGTCTCAACTTTTTTTAATCAAGATGTGTGTTTTTCAAGTTAAAAAAAACAACTTTTTTCTCGAATACTTGTTGATAAGCAGCTTGTTGTCAATGCTTCTAAAAATAGAATAAATTCAAGAACGACAACTCCTACGAAATTTCGTACTTCGTACTCAGATTCGTACTATTGTACGTCATACTCAATTTGGTTCGTACTATCGGTTATATTTCAGAGGGGAAGTTTTGTCTCACCAATATTAGCCAGCCAACCGTGCAGCCGTCTTTTGCACGGCCGTTTTTGGAAAATCGCAGCCAATATTTGGTAGAGTGAGTGGGATAAAAAAAACACACTAAACAACAATTGAAAACTCTTACTTTCTCAATATTGTTATGTTTTCTATACATTTGTAGAAGAAAGGTGATCTAAAATGTACTTTTTACACCTTTATCTGTAAAAATAAATTGCCAAAGAGAAACCAAATTGGCGCGAATTGGCTCTTAGTGCGCGTTAGCAAGTTATTTTACACACCCGGTTTGCAAATTTGCACAACCAAGTCTTGAATTTCTGCCTAATACACTGCAGTCACCATTTAGAAAAAAACAAAGCTTCTATTGGGGGAACCATTGATCTATTATAGGTAGATCCTTTTTTTGGGTAAATTGCTTCTATAGGGGGATGCCTTGATTTCCAAAAACACTGTCCGTAAGTATTAAAACAGATTATTAAGCATAACCAAATAACAGTGAAACGACAACATGAGGATAGACCCAAATAATTTTAGTAATAAAATTGAATTTTTAAAATGTTTTATCTGTTGTTAACATTGCTGGGACGCAATGTTTACATTACATCTGCTTTATATAACGTGACATCCATTAGCGAATTAGGTTTTCTCTATATATATATATTATGTCTTGCATACCACATCTGGCCAGTTCACAGTGTCTTCAGTAACTCGATGGATAAGGCCTCGACTTTAGAGCTACAGAACTCTGCACCAGGTGGGTTGCCGAGTGTAATTTTAGTGTGTTGGTTTGGAGTTTAAGCCCAAAAAGAGGTACTTTTTTCTTTCTTTTTTTTTTGTACCACTATTGAATTCCAGCAAATAATCTAGTTTTAATAATAGTAAATATTGAATAATGGTAGGTGTTTAATTATTTTGTGTTTTATAAGTTTAAAGTTGCAGACAGTTTCCCTTTAATATATACGAATTTCCGGAGATTTTATTTTTTAATTTAAACTTTTTGTTTTTATTTGATGGGTGGTTGGGTCCACATTTTTTTTTATTTTAAATGGGTGGTGCGGCCAGATATATATTTTTTTGGTATGGGTCTTTATTTTTATTGATGGGTGGTGGGGTCCTTGAATTTTTTTTTTGATGGGTGGTGGGGTCGGTACTATATTTTTTTGGATGGGTCATGGGTTCGTGAAAAAGTGCCCACCCACACCCACCCCACACACGCTACATTTAATTCTGGAATTGCCCTTACATATACATCTGGAAATTATGAATTCAAACCGTGTACATGATATAAACAACCGAGTGATCGATTTAAACCTTGTACATGATATAAACAACCGAGTGATCGTTTTAAACCTTGTACATGATATAAACAACTGAGTGATCGATTTAAACCTTATACATGATATAAACAACTGAAAATGATCAGATTTAAACCTTGTACATGATATAAACAACCGAGTGATCAATTTAAACCTTGTACATGATATAAACGACTGAAAATTATCAGATTTAAACCTTGTACATGATATAAAAACTGAAAATGATCAGATTTAAACCTAATACATTATGTAAACAACTGTAAATGATCAGATTTAAACCTAGTACATTATGTAAACAACTGTAAATGGTAAGTTTTAAAGCTTGTACCTTGGGGAAGATGTTGGCTGCAATGATTTGCTGCACCATGTACCTGGCCTGCACGGCTTGGCCCACTTCCTCCTGAAGCATCAGCAGAGACAGACTGTAGCAATTGGACACCATAGCCAGGTGCTCAGCCTCCTGTAACCACATAACATACGCATAGCATTTTTTCAATAATATATTTGTATTACAGAAAAAAAACGGAATTATCCCTTAAAAATTGATGAAAATCAGAAACCCGAAGTTGTTGTTTCTCAATATTTTCAAAAATCAAGGGTAAAATTTTAGTCAGCCACTCGATGTGCTCATTGCCAAACGCTGCGAGATCTTTTTACTGATACTAGCCTTCAAACCAAAACACTCGTAAAAATCAGATCCCATTTATCAAAGTTTTCATGGTAACAATCAGAGATTCATATTCAAGGGGAATAACTCTGTATGGGCACTCACTTTTGATTATTGCTGAACTTGTCGAAGATCTTCTTGATAGGGCTGCTACACATCAAATTTGTGAAAATCAGAACCAATTTCCTTTAGTTATTGTGTACACAAGCTGTATATGCCAATAAACTCTGTCTGCGGTTGTATAACAAGTGATAAAGAGCGACTGCAGGACCATAAATCTTCTTATACTATGGAAGTTATATCCCAGCTTAGGTCCCAGCTTAGTTTTATGAAAAGGGGCATCATCCGAAAACATTTAAAACTGTTTCTTAGAATATGTGTAACATGATTTTTAAGTAATAAGGAACAGCTGTACAACTGTTCATGACAGTATGTCATCAGGGGTCATTTACCTCGCAAGTGTGATCCAGTTAAGGTTAGTTATGTATTAAGGGGCATAACTCTTTCTGTGAGTCGGACTCTGTCGCTGACCACACTGATGTGGACATAGTGATCCCTAGGTGTCTGCCATGCTTCTGCAGCTATACAAAAGGGCACGCCAAGACTAGATTTCATAAAGGTACCTTAAGCAGCTAGAAACAAAGTGTAACTGCCAGGAAGTGTAACAGACAGAAAGTGTAACTGCCAGGAAGTGTAACAGAAAGTCGGAGTAACGGACATAAATTGTAACAGACAGAAAGTGTAACTGCCAGGAAGTGTAACAGAAAGTCGGAGTTACGGGCCAGGAAGTGTAACAGAAAGTCGGAGTTACGGACAGAAAATGTAACAGACAGGAAGTGTAACAGAAAGTCAGAGTAACAGACAGAAAATGTAAGACAGAAAGTGTAACAGACAGAAAATGTAACAGACAGAAAGTGCAACTGCCAGAAAGTGTAACAGACAGAAAATGTAACAGACAGAAAGTGTAACTGCCAGAAGAATGGACAACATTTGAATATCCCTTGAACATTTCTTTGCAGACTATTAACAAAACCAGTGTACAAACCTTGACCATAATATTGACGTAATCAACAGATGGAAAAAGGCACAGGAAAGGATATACGCCTATACCTGGAGTCCCTAGAAATGAAGAAGTAAAAACAATTTAAATGTATATCATAAATTGTGTTTGTTTGTTTGGTATTTAACGTCCTTTTCAGCACATTTTAGGCTACGTATGATGGTTGATTTGAAGTGGTGGGGTCAGACCACCCACTTATTTCTGGGTTGAACCAGTACTGTATACCTCCCACCATCCATCAGAATTGATATTCTCTCACCAACAAGTCAATCTCCCAGCGGGATTTAAACCCGGAGCGGTGAGAGGCAAGAAGGTTCCAATGCAGCATCTTTACCCTCTATACCACAGAAGCGCTATGGAACTTATGTATATTTAAGTATGTTATGTAAATAACATGACAAGAATATCGGTAGAATCAACGGTTGCTCCCTGAAATGGATGCTTTGTGTGAATGAAGGTGTACCAGTCAGTGATGGATGCTTTGTGTGAATGAAGGTGTACCAGTCAGTGATGGATGCTTTGTGTGAATGAAGGTGTACCAGTCAGTGATGGATGCTTTGTGTGAATGAAGGTGTACCAGTCAGTGATGGATGCTTTGTGTGAATGAAGGTGTACCAGTCAGTGATGGATGCTTTGTGTGAATGAAGGTGTACCAGTCAGTGGACATAAAGTTAAAGGACAATTATACAACAATAGTTAACTTATACAGGTCCGTATGTTAATATCTAGGATAGGAGTGATTTTCTTAGACTATGCCCAAAAGCAAAAACATACTGTTGCCTACCAATTAAAAGGAAAACAACGCTTATTTCAATGAAGACAGAGTTACGGTTCTTGCACTCTGCACTTCCTCTCATTGCCCTCTATCTCTGTGTTAATGTTTAATCCGTCTCCATTAGTAGTTTTTAAGTTAAACTCCAGACAAGAATGATAAGCATAAAATTACGAGCAATAATTTGAATGAAGACACAGTTACAGTTCTTGAACACTGCACTTCCTCTCATTGACCTCATCATTATGTAAAGGTTCATTTCAGTCCCATAAGTAGTTTTTAAGTTATTCTCCAGACAAGAAGTATAAGTATAAAATTACAAGGGCCTCTCTAAATTGAATGAAGATAGAGTTATGTTTCTTGTGCATTGCTCTCCTACTAGTTGACTTCAAAGTTACTTCAACAAACAGAGAATATTGAGCAGAAACTGATTTGTTTAAAGCAGAAACTGTTGTGTTTTGCTATTTTCAGTAACAGTGACCTTGGCCGTATACAGGGTGACTTGAAAGTTCATTATGGCAATGTTCTATCTATCAATGTGCTACCATCCTGCAAAGTTTCATTAAAATCCATCAAGTAGTTACTGAGAACAGAGCCGATGGACAGATGGACGGACTTCATCAAACCATAATCTGGGTTTGCTACACATTCTGGCTATAATAAAAAGACCAGGATATTTGGTTTTATTGCGTTTGTTTATAAGAGGTATTATAAGGAGCAATGTTTATAAGAGGTATTATAAGGAGCAATGTTTATAAGAGGTATTATAAGGAGCAATGTTTATATAAGAGGTATTATAAGGAGCAATGTTTATAAGAGGTATTATAAGGAGCAATGTTTATAAGAGGTATTATAAGGAGCAATGTTTATAAGAGGTATTATAAGGAGCAACGTTTATAAGAGGTATTATAAGGAGCAATGTTTATAAGAGGTATTATAAGGAGCAACACCTCTCACGCACCAGCTTATGCGGTATTCTTCTTTAAAGACAAAGTTAAAAACTTGATCCTGAGATATTTCTATTTTTCCCTCTAAATAATGTGCTGTTGAGCATTTAAAAAACAATTCCATTAATGTGGAAGTGTATTATTAAATCTGACTGAAGGGTGATCAGTAATGAATGAGATATAGACATTTATTTGCGGACAAGTAAACATAAGAGATCGGACACGAAAGTCATTCGGACACAGAAGTCATTACATTTAATCTTCACATTCTTCGAATCATCACGCTTAAGAGAGCAAAAACTCCAATCAAGCAGAAATATGTAACAAATATCTTACCATAAGAATCTTTCTTCAGTTCAAACTTTCTTTTTTTGAATGCACTGTGCATATTCAATTTCCATCTCTCTCGCAGAGTGGCCCTAGCCTGGTGCTATTATTGAAACAAAACAATATTTGAAGTTTACAAACAAACATATAACATGTAATTAATGGCATCATGTTGACTGATAACATAATAAAATCCATATAGAGCCAACCTAGGCTAGCAGTCCACCCAACAAGGGATCCAAATATACTGTCAATCCTGGGCTACTAGTCCACTAAGTAAGAGATCTAAATACAGCCAACTCTGTTATAAGAGTCTTAACATGAGATACAAATACGAGAGGTGTTCAACTTATAACTGAACACTTTCATTGTGTAACTGAATGAATGAATGAATGGTGTTTTACGTCGACACACAAATAAGTCATATTGTGCGCAAAAACTGATGAAAGATGAAGAAATGCAATATTAATTAACAAGAGGTCAATGACCTTGAAGCTCTACTGATAGATTTTTGATAGCTAGGTCCACATTCTTGTGAAGTTTCATGAAAATCCATCAAGCAGTTTCATAGGAGTAGTCGCTACAAGTTTTCATTATATTACTCTATGTAAACAAAGATGCATCCATGTTTAATGTCAAATCAAAATAATTTTTGACAAGGATCAACATCATGTCTTACTGATCATTTTAGAAAAAGTCCCATATCAATATCACTTATAGTTTTCAAGAAGTAGTCGCTACAAACTTATTTTTTAAAAATCTATTTTTAGCTGTGACGGCCATCTTGAATTTCCGGCCGACCTGAAATTTTCCTAGGATCAATTAGACATCAAGAGCAACATTCCTGTAAAGTTTCATGACAATCCGCAAAGTAGTTTCAGAGAAGTAGTCGCTACAAGTTTTTACTATATAACTCTATGTAAACAAAGATGGCCGCTGGCGGCCATGTTTAACGTTGAATCAAAACGATTTTTGACTAGGATCAACATCATGTCATGCTGATCATTTTAGAAAAAGTCCCATATCAATATCACTTATAGTTTTCAAGAAGAAGTCGCTACAAACTTGTATTTTAAAACTCTATTTTTAGCTTTGGCGGCCATCTTGGATTTCACATCAACATGAATTTTTGCTAGGATCAACTAGACTTTATGGGCAACATTTCTGTAAAGTTTCATGAATATCCATCCAGTAGTTTCAGCTGTGAAGTCGCTACAAATAAAAGTTTACGGACAGACGGACAGACGGACGACGGACGCCGCACCACGGCATAAGCTCTGCTGATCTCTGATCAGTAGAGCTAAAAATCTATTTTTAGATTTGGTGGCCATCTTGGATTTCACATCAACATAAATTTTTGCTAGGATCAACTAGACTTCATGGGCAACATTTCTGTAAAGTTTCATGAAAATCCATTCAGTAGTTTCAGAGAAGTAGTCGCTACAACAAAAAAAATTACGGACGGACAGACGGACGGACAGACAGACGGACGACGGACGCCGCACCACGGCATAAGCTCTGCTGATCTCTGATCAGAAGAGCTAAAAATTAATGTAAATATATCAAGTTAAAACTATTTACAAATAAGGGATGATATGGTAGTAATAACAAGAGGTCAATGACCTTGAAGCTCTACTGATTGATTTTGATTTTAGGAAGTAGTCGCTACAGACTTGTTTTTTGAAAATCTATTTTTAACCGTGGCGGCCATCTTGAATTTCCGGCCGACCTGAAATTTTGCTAAGATCAATAAGACATTAAGAGCAACATTCCTGTGAAGTTTCATGAAAATCCGTCAGGTAGTTTCAAAGAAGTAGTCGCTACAAGTTTTCATTATATAACTCTATGTAAACAAAGCAGCCATGTTTAAGGTCAAATCAAAACGATTTTCGACAAGGACCAACATCATGTCATACTGATCATTTTAGAAAAAGTCCCATATCAATATCTCTTATTGTTTTGAAGAAGTAGTCGCTACAAACTTATTTATTTTAAATCTATTTTTAGCTGTGGCGGCCATCTTGAATTTCCGGCCGACCTGAAATTTTTCTAGGATCAACTAGACATCAAGAGCAACATTCCTGTGAAGTTTCATGAACATCCGTCAAGTAGTTTCAGAGGAGTAGTCGCTACAAGTTTTTACTATATAACTCTATGTAACCAAAGATGGCCACTGGCAGCCATGTTTAACGTCGAATCAAAATAATTTTCCACAAGGATCTACATCATGTCATGCTGATCATTTTAGAAAAAGTCCCATATCAATATCACTTATAGTTTTCAAGTAGTAGTCGCTACAAACTTATTTTTTAAAAATCTATTTTTAGCTATGACGGCCATCTTGAATTTCCGGCCGACCTGAAATTTTGATAGGATCAATTAGACATCAAGAGCAACATTCCTGTAAAGTTTCATGACAATCCGCCAAGTAGTTTCAGAGGAGTAGTCGCTACAAGTTTTTACTATATAACTCTATGTAAACAAAGATGGCCGCTGGCAGCCATGTTTAACGTTGAATCAAAACGATTTTTGACTAGGATCAACATCATGTAATGCTGATCATTTTAGAAGAAGTCCCATATCAATATCACTTATAGTTTTCAAGAAGTAGTCGCTACAAACTTATTTTTTAAAAATCTATTTTTAGCTATGACGGCCATCTTGAATTTCCGGCCGACCTGAAATTTTTCTAGGATCAATTAGACATCAAGAGCAACATTCCTGTAAAGTTTCATGACAATCCGCCAAGTAGTTTCAGAGAAATAGTCGCTACAAGTTTTTACTATATAACTCTATGTAAACAAAGATGGCCGCTGGCAGCCATGTTTAACGTTGAATCAAAACGATTTTTGACTAGGATCAACATCATGTCATGCTGATCATTTTAGAAAAAGTCCCATATCAATATCACTTATAGTTTTCAAGATGAAGTCGCTACAAACTTGTATTTTAAAACTCTATTTTTAGCTTTGGCGGCCATCTTGGATTTCACATCAACATGAATTTTTGCTAGGATCAACTAGACTTTATGGGCAACATTTCTGTAAAGTTTCATGAATATCCATCCAGTAGTTTCAGCTGTGAAGTCGCTACAAATAAAAGTTTACGGACAGACAGACAGACGGCCAGACGGCCAGACGGACAGACGGACGACGGACGCCGCACCACGGCATAAGCTCTGCTGATCTCTGATCAGTAGAGCTAAAAACTATATATGTAAATCAACATTGTGTAACTGAATCATTGTGTAACTGAATCAACTATCTTGAAATTCTCGGCGAATATGTTGATTTTAATGTCAAGTCTAATGATTCCTTCGATATGAAACATTATGACATGCACTATTATGTGCTTCCTAATATTGCTGCAACCACATTTTTGAAAAAGGGTAGAGAATAACATTTTAAAGCAAAAATCTTCAATTATAAAAATAACTGCAATACAAATTTTAAGACAAATGCTTTTAAAATGTCGTTTAAGGTCAAAGTACTCTGATATATCCATGTCTGAACGTAAAACAAAGTGTAATATGCTTTTTTTTGAAATTTGTCAATTTTCAAGATTTCAGCGAAAATTAACATGAAATTCAACTATGAAAATGATTAAATTTACGAAAGCTTCTAGTTCGAAACATCAACTGCAGGCATTTTTGTGATTTCCTCCGCTATAAAAAAAACAAGTTCCATAAGTTTCTTAAAAGAAAAGATACTGAGAGTCCACCCAATATGAGACACAAATATAGTGAAACTATTCTGAGAGTCCCTTAACACGATATCTAATTATAGCCAATCTTCTTCTAACAATCCACTCAACATCAGTGTTTTATCTACACACTTGTTTCTGGGAATGAGTCAGTCTAAGAATCCACTAAACATCAGTGTTTTATCTACACCATTGTTTCTGGGAATGAGTCGGTGTATGAAAATAATTTAAAATTTTGATTTTAATGAGTCATTTTTGAAAAAAGTGAGTATTTGACTGAAAAGATGATGACCTTCTTAGACAGAGATCTCATTATGCAAGAGGTGGTAAAGTAGTATACTGGAAGTTTTATATTTGGTAATATTGTTATTCAGTTTATATTCATAGAAGCAGATCATTTTTTACATATACGTGATTGTTTCTATTCAGAAATGCAAATATTTAATTAACGATGATGCTCCATTTAATTAACTTCTGTTACCATAGAAATAACAATAAGTTTACCATTTTGTCATCAGAGCCAGGGTTGAAGATGGATTCAATGGCCACATGACCATCCAGTTCCCGACCAAACTGGACCTCTGCTTTCCTCAGAACATCATCTTTAGATATGACTCCTGCGAAAGGATTCAGCTCAGAAACCTATAAATAGGAAATATAACCATAAGATGCCTGAAAGATTCAACCTCCCTCTATAAACATGACAAAACAATCACAGTAAGATTGCCTCCCTTTATATAATTATATACTGAAACGAAAAAGAAACGCAACTCGGGAATTTCCGCTATATATTGTATGTACAGCATATATTGTATGTACAATATGCTGCTGTTAATCGAATGGTACATGACTACATAGTTCCTTCAAAGTTTCATTATCAGCTCAAGCATGTGAGCAAACTTAGGATGCAAAATTGTGCAAACTCTTTACGTTAAATACATTAACAAAATGGCTCAATTTTTCAAAGACGAACTTCAACATTTATGAACTTCTTGTTATAAAGTGTAATATGATTAAAACATCTACAACATCACAGTTGTGTCATTTCTCTAACTAATTGCAACTTTTTTTTTATACAAAACATCTTGGGATTTTTTTGGAGTATTCTGTGGAATTAAATGTGCACAGGGTTCCAGAATTACGGTTGCCCGACGCCCCGTGCAAGTGGATTTTGGGTGCGGGCAAGTGACCTTCGTAAACCTGGTTGCCCGCCACTTGCCCGACGGACATTTCCATTCCAGAACAAATCAAGTGGCAAACTAGCCATATCAGAATTTCATTTTGATAACTGAATAAAACTGGCCGCTGTTTTTCGCCGCTAGCGATTGTTAATAAGATCAAACAACTTTCGGTACAATCAACAATCTCGCCCCAGGCAGCTTAATTTGTGGCATTATTTCAATAAACAACTAATTAACCCACACACGCATTTCACACCATTTGAAAACAACACCGCATCACAATTTATCCTGACACGACTGTCAGACGTGTGTCCATAGGCCAATGAAATCGCGGCAATTATGTCCGTGACCTTCCAACCATAAACATAGCTACTTTCAGAAATCGTTTCCAAATAATCTCTGAGCGTCATTTGGACCTTCCACCAATCAAATCAGAAAACTCTTTCTTAATTTGCAAATTTAATGTGTCAAAATAATGATTGACAGACCCACATGACGTTATGTTTTTGTTTAGATAATTTTGCCGAAGATTTTTTCGTAACGAAAATGCATTTCTTTTACTCGAAGCACTCGTTTATCAATGCGCTTTTATGAGGTATTTGGTGTATTTCATTGATACAGTCTGTAATTAAACGTATATGGAAGTGCATACAACACAAATAAGTTGCATAACTCAGCGATATGCGCATGTCATGGGTTTTCGCGATTTCAGAACAATCACGGAACCTTTTTACTCAAGTTCTGAACTTTGGCTTTTGATAAATAAGGTTACTGCTACTACTTTTTAAACAATTCCTAGGGAACCCCTATTCATGCCTCTTGCTTTCATCTAATTCCCTTTACGGTAGTTAGAATCAAAGCCGTAGGAACGTTATCATGGTTTGCAGAAATTGGGGGCCAAGTGAATATTTTTAATAACGTTTTTGTCTTGTTTCTTCGGTTGTCGCACATTTAAATGAATACAATAGCTTCTTTTTTTTCTGTCAACTGGTTAATTGTACACACTGTGACATTAAAAGTTCCATACACTAGCTGCCAAGCATTTTTTTTTGGATGGTCATCAAAAATGATGGGATTGTGTGTGTGGTGATTGGTGGGGTGGGAGGGCGGAATAAAATGAGTTTGTATACTGTCTCATCATTTTATGATTTAAGTAACACAAAGATGTAATAGACACAAAAGAAGAAAATGCAACCATTTGATTTTTTTATATGAATAAATACAATGTATTAACTAATTCATAAAATACATTCTCCTTTCCTTTTCTAACTAAGTATAATAGGGTAACTCGCCCTTAAGTCGAACTTGCCCCAGACTCGGACAGTTATTGATGGTTGAATATCTTTCTCAACTGGAAACGGACAATAACTGTTACTAGGAAAGGGAGGCAATCCAATGATTTCATTCATTCAAAACAACAAGAATTACCCCCAATCTATTGATTTCTCCAGCTACCTTTATAGTCCGACTCAAGGGCAATTACATGTTCGACTTCGGGGCATGTCTAAATATTTCTGCCCTAAAGACGAAACAGTGAAGTCAAGAGCCAATACCCAAACATTTTACACAAGAAGACATCTACAATATGTAATTTGTGCAAGGACATTTATATACATACATGAAGAAAAATAAGGACAATTTCTTTATTTGAGCTTATGGCAACATCGAAGCAATTTTATGACTCACTACTGAAATTGCAAAAAATGTCCGACTCATGGGCGAATTTTGGTGAGTGCGAAAAGTATGACGTAATCCCAGCAAAAACGCTGGTACCGCTAAACAGTTGACATCAAATGATACATTAAACACTGAGGAAGAAACCAGATGGTTTCAGCAAGCAGGAGCATGAACATAAATAGACAGATGTGCCGAGAACCAATAACCTGTCCGACTCAGGGGCGAGTTACCCTAGTCTAAATTATGTGGCGGTCCGTCCTGTTTAACACGAATAATGGTACAGCGCCAATTTTTGGGGCAATTAAGTGTTCTTAAATATGGGGCAAGTGACATTATGGGCAGGGCAAGTGACTTTTGAAAATCCACTTGCCCTGGGCAAGTGGATTTTCAAAATATTTCCAGAACCCTGGTGCAGTATACAAACATAGCTTACACGTAAAATTTAGTGAAATAGACACCTTTTAAGGGCTATCACATTTTGAGTTCCATGGGAGCTCTTAAGATAATGGTATAAGGAAGCTCATGGCCCAATTTGGTTGTGCGAGGATAAGAAATATAAGAGATATAGAATTGTAAACACAGCTTACACGCAAAATTTGATGTGAAATGGGACACATTTATGGGCCATCAGAATTTGGGTTCCATGGGAGCCGATGGGTTACAGGAACCAAAATTGTTTATGCAGCCCTTAACATAATGCTATAAGGAAGTCCATGGCCAAATTTGGTTGTGCTAGGATAAGAAATGTAAGAGACATAGACTTGTAAACACAGCTTTCACGCAAACCTTGAAGTGGGACGCTGACGCCGGGGTGATTACGTAAGCTCTCTTATTCTTCGAATAGTCGAGCTAAAAATGGCGGATAACACAGCTGTCAAACATAGACAATGGTGGATAACACAGCTATCAAACATAGACAATGGTGGATAACACAGCTGTATAATATAGACAATGGTGGACTACACAGATGTGGAAGATAGACAATGGTGGATTACACAGCTGTATAATATAGACAATGGTGAATTACACAGCTGTAGAACATAGACAATGGTGGATTACACAGCTGTAGAACATACACTGGAATGGTGGATTACACAGCTGTATTATACAGACAATGGTGGAATACACAGCTGTAGAACATAGACAATGGTGGATTATGCAGCTGTAGAATGCATACAATGGTGGAATACACAGCTGTAGAACATAGACAATGGTGGATTATGCAGCTGTAGAATGCACACAATGGTGGATTACACAACTGTCAAACAAAGACAATGGTGGATTACACAGTTGTCAAACATAGACAATGGTGGATTACACAGCTGTCAAACATAAACAATGGTGGATTACTCAGCTGTTAAACATAGACAATGGTGGATTACACAGCTGTAGAACATAGACAATGGTGGATTACACAGCTGTCAAACATAGACAATGGTGGATTACACAGCTGTAAAACATAGACAATGGTGGATTACACAGCTGTAGAGCATATAGTGCAAGAATAACTTATCTGCAACCATCATTGCCATCTGTATACTTTTGCAAGATATTTTTTCTGGTAGCAATTAATCAACATGATTATTAAAGAAATTATAAACTTACCTCTATTAAAGGCAAAGGTTTGTTGAGAGGCTCGACAAGGGGGCCCTCATATCTGCCGGTGTCTTTAGGCGGGTTTGCTTTGAAGTTGGGGATCACTTTTGTCAGAACCTGCAATGAAAATGGCAAACATAGTTACACTAGCATATACAGAGAGAATACTATTAGAGTGCCTCTGATAGCATGTTTGACTATGCATCTGGAAATCATTGGTCATACGCCCTACTGGCACTTGTAAGTAACTTCGGTAAGTCCTTAGGCAAGACCCTGCCATTAGCCTCGTCCGTTAGATGTGGACCCTGACTGATCCCATGTTTGCTTTGAAGTTGGGGATCACTTTTGTCAGAACCTGCAATGAAAATGGCAAACATAGTTACACTAGCATATACAGAGAGAATACTATTAGAGTGCCTCTGATAGCATGTTTGACTATGCATCTGGAAATCATTGGTCATACGCCCTACTGGCACTTGTAAGTAACTTCGGTAAGTCCTTAGGCAAGACCCTGCCATTAGCCTCGTCCGTTAGATGTGGACCCTGACTGATCCCATGTATCGGAGTGTAGCCTCTGAGCATGTTAAAGAAACATAGCAATATTTGATAGTATGTATCCTTCCCCCGTCTCTGGAGCGTCTAAAAATAAGTAAACAACAATTCATGTACCTTTTACACAAAATAAACGCCGGTGTATTCCACTATTGTGCTTTACATGTCACTACCGAACAAAGCAAAATAAATTGGGTCAACCCTTTATTACGTCGAAAAGTGGATATCTGCATGATAATATCATTTATTTATGGTAAACATTTCCTCTCTGAATTTATTAGTTAAAACAGTATGTCATAATGAAACTCAACAAATCTGATTAAAATACAATGTTGTCCCTCTACCGCAAGCCACTGCCACAGTAAACACAAATGTATTCTACTCAGTTTTTGTTTTTGTTTGTATGGCATTTTATTTTGCACCTCTATAATTCTAACTAATCTCTTCCTGTCTTTTTAACCATATGACAATCCTATATTTCCACTACTGTACTCAATCTGGTATCTAGAGTCCCAAAATCTATTTTCAATAGATGTGGAGTACAAAAAAAACATATTCCATATTTTGTACTCCATTTGTACTATGAGAAGATAACTCTAACAGTTAAACTCAATGAGTCATCACAATTTATCTCCCTTACCGTTGTTCGTCTGCAAGTTGAACAATGATGACGAAAGAAGAAATTGAAGGTTTTATCTCCAAAAATACACATTCAAACACTAAAAAAGAAAAAAGAAAATCAAGTTGGAATTAAAAATTAATATAAAAACTACAAATACAATGCTTGGTTAAAATTATAGAGATGTGAAATAAAGAGGTCATTTAACAGTGTTGAGTACAACTCTGTAAAATAATCTCATATTGCGTAATTTTCAACACATGTAAGGTTATATATGACGGTCACTTTTTTTGTGGTGGAGGCAGACCACCCACTTTTCCTGGGTAGAACCAGTACTGTACACCTCCCGCCACATTCTACTCAGACAACTGTGTTGTACAAATACACTTAAAACTCTTCATTTTTAACCCTTTTCCTGTTCTAAATCTGCTTACCCTTGATACGTCATGTCTCTCGGTGTTCAGGAATGCACACTGGTTGAATATGTCGTTAATATCAAAACCCTGAAATTATATGAAAATATACAGTGATATGTGATATCTTCGAAAAAAAACTATTGAAAAAGAGATAAACCTCATGCCTAACTCTGATATATTCTCTTTAAAAGGTTTGTGTTTATGAGGTCATAGTTATCATTATATTAAATATTCAAATACGGTTTTCAGCATTTATCAGAGCTCAAATTTAGCACTTTTATCAACTGGTATTTTTTTGGAAGTTGATAAAATATGAACTGGAAAAGTATAGCTTACTCTAGTACTCAATTAACAATAACCGTTTTCCATTTTGACGGTCTATAAATAATAGAATGCCAAAATAGTTTTATTTTTCATCAATTGTCTGAACTAGACAGATGATAAGCGCTTGTAAAATACTGCAATTGTTTAAAAAGTTTACTGGCATTTTGGGGATAAAGGGACATGCAAAATGCATTTAGGTAAAGAATTTGGTGTATTGACTAAATACCACTGACCTTTTTTTTCATATCCTTGATGATGAATGTGGCTATCATGAGGTCATAATCAGACTTGTGTCCCACACCAGCGAGGCATAAGGAATACGACTCGAAAGTGGGTTGTAGGCCATCTTCTGTGATGTACGAGAAAACCTCCCGCAGTTCTGCCATATCCCGCCCCTGTGGTGAACATATACATGGGAGATTTTATTTCTCTTCTGTAAATTTTTTTTTGTGGTGTATAAAAAGTTTGAGGTAACCAGTTCAATATATAAATCTACATTATACAACACCATAAAATCCCAATATAAAAGACTGCAGGAATCCTGATCTCTAGAAAATACAAAAACAAAATTCATTAATCTACCACATCTTTTAGCAACCTGAACCAGCCTGAGATTATATATATATATATATATACGTTAACCAAACATTTATTGAAGTTGTACCTTTTTTTATTTTGGCCTAATAAAAATATATGCATGATTCCGGTTTCCCGACCAACACTCTTTTTAAGGGCTGAAAAATATTTTTCCTGCCTATAGGTAACTACAAAGCTTTTTTAATAGCAATATATATAGGAAAATGTAATAGGAACCACACATATTATTTTATTTGGCCTTTTGAAAACACATTCATTCACGGTTCTAAATGCAACCAAATTATGAGCTTTTCCACTTACCTCCCTTACAAGTCCTCTCAGCAAGGTGTTGTAGATCGTAACATCTGTAATCCGATTTGGAGTTTTATTTTTGGCAATCAGCTCACGATAGTAATTCAAATGTTCCCTCGCCTTTTTGATCTGCCAGAAATATTTAAGGGTTTAATTCGGGCATTATTTGCTGTGTGATGAGGCAATTGCAAATACTTTAAACCCTTATAATTTCAAATACTATCCATTCATATTCATTTTGTCATTTTTTGTTCATGCTCATTAAAGGTCTTCATCATGACCCCTGCATTGTTTCAGGTCCCATCTCGCTCACATCACTAAGAGCAGTTGCAGAAAAACAATAAACGTGGCTCCAGCGTAAATGGAGTTTTTACGATAGAATTTGCAGCAACTCTGCAGTTCAGAGTGAGAAGGTTCTAGGCCCATTTTCCATATTTTATCTCAATGTACATGGAAGATGAGCCTGGCATGTTCATGCCTGTTAGGCGCCATATAACCTGTAATGTGTTGGTGCGCCTTAAAACCCCAATTCAATTCAATTCAATTCAAATACTATCCTAAAAGTACTTATTTCCTTAATTTATGAAAACAAATTATTAGAATAAATACGGATTTCTGTTGTTTTTATGCACTCTATGAATGGTGGATGAAAGTAGTTCTTCTTACAGTTCATTGGAAAATGAACGTAGCTTAAATTGATTATGTGATCATCCTCTAACCAATCACATTGTAGTATCAAATGTTCGAGTGACTGCAGTTATATTAGAATGATGCTGAATGTGTTTTAAATCTCATGAACAAAGAGGGAGAAATGGTCCTGAATAGCTCACCTGATGACCTGCTTGGTGGGGTTATAAAAATGTCATATTTAATTGTTGTGACAGTTGTGTATTCTTGCGCGAATTTAGAAAGTAAGGCAAAGTAGACCCCTAGTGAATCCAGAAATATGTATTGAATTAAAGGCACATTCTTGTAAATAAATGTAATATATAAGTTAATCAACACAGTTTTCGTATTATAGGATATAATTCCCTCGGGTAGTTCACATATCTAGTAAAACGCCTCATGCTTTTTTTACTAGATATGTGAACTGGCCTCGGGAATTATATCCCGTAATACGAAAATAGTGTTGACTAACCTCTATATAACGGACTGTTCTTTCTTTGAATTAAGACCATTCCATATATGTGACAAATGGGTATTTTGGGGGGAAATGACTTGATCAGCAGCTGGACATTGTAAACCCTGATCAGCCTGCGAGTTACGTAACTTGCAGGATGATCTGGGTTTACAATGATGGACGCAAAGGCTATTATAGTCTTTAACGGGTTAATAGGATTTCAGTGCACGTCTTTTTCCCAACAGATTAACCAGTAAATAATTCCCAGCATACCATTCCTGTAATTACACAGGCATCTACGAGGGATGGTCATGAAATAATGAGACTGATGCTGTAAAATCATTATTATTAAATAGTCAACAATAAATCGAACACACAATATTAAGCAATGTATCCTTCATGGGATAGTTAATACCAGTTTATAATTAAAATTATACACAGGCATTTTATACGCCATCAGGGGCACTTTTATTAGGGGAGGCGCTACTACCAGGGGAAATATGGAAGTTTTTTTTGCAGACAGATAAACAATAAATAATGAGCGACATACCATTCCTGTATTGACACAGGCATCTATGTATGCACGCAACTCCCCGTTGAACACTTTAATCCTCCTGACAAGCTTCTCCTCCATACCTACACTCTGCTGGCCTCCTATCTGCTTCTCCAGTTCACTCATGGCCTGTAACAAAACAAAAATAAAGAGGTCAATTGAAGCCAGAGTGATCTACAGATTTACTTTCATCACATACTGATATCATCTAGTCAGAGTGATCTACAGATTTACTTTCATCACATACTGATATCATCTAGCCAGAGTGATCTACAGATTTACTTTCATCACATACTGATATCATCTAGCCAGAGTGATCTACAGATTTACTTTCATCACATACTGATATCATCTAGTCAGAGTGATCTACAGATTTACTTTCATCACATACTGATATCATCTAGCCAGAGTGATCTACAGATTTACTTTCATCACATACTGATATCATCTAGCCAGAGTGATCTACAGATTTACTTTCAGCACATACTGATATCATCTAGTCAGAGTGATCTACAGATTTACTTTCATCACATACTGATATCAACTAGCCAGAGTGATCTACAGATTTACTTTCATCACATACTGATATCATCTAGCCAGAGTGATCTACAGATTTACTTTCATCACATACTGATATCATCTAGTCAGAGTGATCTACAGATTTACTTTCATCACATACTGATATCATCTAGTCAGATTGATCTACAGATTTACTTTCATCACATACTGATATCATCTAGTCAGAGTGATCTACAGATTTACTTTCATCACATACTGATATCATCTAGTCAGAGTGATCTACAGATTTACTTTCATCACATACTGATATCTAGTCAGAGTGATCTACAGATTTACTTTCATCACATACTGATATCAACTAGCCAGAGTGATCTACAGATTTACTTTCATCACATACTGATAGCATCTAGCCAGAGTGATCTACAGATTTACTTTCATCACATACTGATAGCATCTAGCCAGAGTGATCTACAGATTTACTTTCATCACATACTGATATCATCTAGTCAGAGTGATCTACAGATTTACTTTCATCACATACTGATATCATCTAGTCAGAGTGATCTACAGATTTACTTTCATCACATACTGATATCATCTAGTCAGAGTGATTTACAGATTTACTTTCATCACATACTGATATCATCTAGTCAGAGTGATCTACAGATTTACTTTCATCACATACTGATAGCATCTAGCCAGAGTGATCTACAGATTTACTTTCAGCACATACTGATATCATCTAGCCAGAGTGATCTACAGATTTACTTTCATCACATACTGATATCATCTAGCCAGAGTGATCTACAGATTTACTTTCATCACATACTGATATCTAGTCAGAGTGATCTACAGATTTACTTTCATCACATACTGATATCATCTAGCCAGAGTGATCTACAGATTTACTTTCATCACATACTGATATCATCTAGCAAGAGTGATCTACAGATTTACTTTCATCACATACTGATATCATCTAGTCAGAGTGATCTACAGATTTACTTTCATCACATACTGATATCATCTAGTCAGAGTGATCTACAGATTTACTTTCATCACATACTGATATCATCTAGTCAGAGTGATCTACATATTTACTTTCATCACATACTGATAGCATCTAGCCAGAGTGATCTACAGATTTACTTTCATCACATACTGATATCAACTAGCCAGAGTGATCTACAGATTTACTTTCATCACATACTGATAGCATCTAGCCAGAGTGATCTACAGATTTACTTTCAGCACATACTGATAGCATCTAGCCAGAGTGATCTACAGATTTACTTTCATCACATACTGATATCTAGTCAGAGTGATCTACAGATTTACTTTCATCACATACTGATATCAACTAGCCAGAGTGATCTACAGATTTACTTTCATCACATACTGATATCATCTAGTCAGAGTGATCTACATATTTACTTTCATCACATACTGATATCATCTAGTCAGAGTGATCTACAGATTTACTTTCATCACATACTGATATCATCTAGTCAGAGTGATCTACAGATTTACTTTCATCACATACTGATATCATCTAGCCAGAGTGATCTACAGATTTACTTTCATCACATACTGATATCAACTAGCCAGAGTGATCTACAGATTTACTTTCATCACATACTGATAGCATCTAGTCAGAGTGATCTACAGATTTACTTTCATCACATACTGATAGCATCTAGTCAGAGTGATCTACAGATTTACTTTCATCACATACTGATAGCATCTAGCCAGAGTGATCTACAGATTTACTTTCAGCACATACTGATAGCATCTAGCCAGAGTGATCTACAGATTTACTTTCATCACATACTGATATCTAGTCAGAGTGATCTACAGATTTACTTTCATCACATACTGATATCAACTAGCCAGAGTGATCTACAGATTTACTTTCATCACATACTGATATCAACTAGCCAGAGTGATCTACAGATTTACTTTCATCACATACTGATATCATCTAACCAGAGTGATCTACAGATTTACTTTCATCACATACTGATATCTTGTCAGAGTGATCTACAGATTTACTTTCATCACATACTGATATCAACTAGCCAGAGTGATCTACAGATTTACTTTCATCACATACTGATATCATCTAGCCAGAGTGATCTACAGATTTACTTTCATCACATACTGATATCATCTAGCCAGAGTGATCTACAGATTTACTTTCATCACATACTGATATCAACTAGCCAGAGTGATCTACAGATTTACTTTCATCACATACTGATAGCATCTAGCCAGAGTGATCTACAGATTTACTTTCAGCACATACTGATATCATCTAGCCAGAGTGATCTACAGATTTACTTTCATCACATACTGATATCTAGTCAGAGTGATCTACAGATTTACTTTCATCACATACTGATATCTAGTCAGAGTGATCTACAGATTTACTTTCATCACATACTGATATCATCTAGCCAGAGTGATCTACAGATTTACTTTCATCACATACTGATAGCATCTAGCCAGAGTGATCTACAGATTTACTTTCATCACATACTGATATCATCTAGCCAGAGTGATCTACAGATTTACTTTCATCACATACTGATAGCATCTAGCCAGAGTGATCTACAGATTTACTTTCATCACATACTGATATCATCTAGCCAGAGTGATCTACAGATTTACTTTCATCACATACTGATATCTAGTCAGAGTGATCTACAGATTTACTTTCATCACATACTGATATCATCTAGCCAGAGTGATCTACAGATTTACTTTCATCACATACTGATAGCATCTAGCCAGAGTGATCTACAGATTTACTTTCATCACATACTGATATCATCTAGCCAGAGTGATCTACAGATTTACTTTCATCACATACTGATATCATCTAGCCAGAGTGATCTACAGATTTACTTTCATCACATACTGATAGCATCTAGCCAGAGTGATCTACAGATTTACTTTCATCACATACTGATAGCATCTAGCCAGAGTGATCTACAGATTTACTTTCATCACATACTGATAGCATCTAGCCAGAGTGATCTACAGATTTACTTTCATCACATACTGATATCAACTAGCCAGAGTGATCTACAGATTTACTTTCATCACATACTGATATCATCTAGCCAGAGTGATCTACATATTTACTTTCAGCACATACTGATATCATCTAGCCAGAGTGATCTACAGATTTACTTTCATCACATACTGATATCATCTAGCCAGAGTGATCTACAGATTTACTTTCATCACATACTGATATCATCTAGCCAGAGTGATCTACAGATTTACTTTCATCACATACTGATATCATCTAGCCAGAGTGATCTACAGATTTACTTTCATCACATACTGATATCATCTAGCCAGAGTGATCTACAGATTTACTTTCATCACATACTGATAGCATCTAGCCAGAGTGATCTACAGATTTACTTTCATCACATACTGATATCAACTAGCCAGAGTGATCTACAGATTTACTTTCATCACATACTGATATCATCTAGTCAGAGTGATCTACAGATTTACTTTCATCACATACTGATATCATCTAGCCAGAGTGATCTACATATTTACTTTCATCACATACTGATATCATCTAGCCAGAGTGATCTACAGATTTACTTTCATCACATACTGATATCATCTAGCCAGAGTGATCTACAGATTTACTTTCATCACATACTGATATCATCTAGCCAGAGTGATCTACAGATTTACTTTCATCACATACTGATATCATCTAGCCAGAGTGATCTACAGATTTACTTTCATCACATACTGATATCTAGTCAGAGTGATCTACAGATTTACTTTCATCACATACTGATATCTAGTCAGAGTGATCTACAGATTTACTTTCATCACATACTGATATCATCTAGCCAGAGTGATCTACAGATTTACTTTCATCACATACTGATAGCATCTAGCCAGAGTGATCTACAGATTTACTTTCATCACATACTGATATCATCTAGCCAGAGTGATCTACAGATTTACTTTCATCACATACTGATAGCATCTAGCCAGAGTGATCTACAGATTTACTTTCATCACATACTGATATCATCTAGCCAGAGTGATCTACAGATTTACTTTCATCACATACTGATATCTAGTCAGAGTGATCTACAGATTACTTTCATCACATACTGATATCATCTAGCAAGAGTGATCTACAGATTTACTTTCATCACATACTGATAGCATCTAGCCAGAGTGATCTACAGATTTACTTTCATCACATACTGATATCATCTAGCCAGAGTGATCTACAGATTTAATTTCATCACATACTGATATCATCTAGCCAGAGTGATCTACAGATTTACTTTCATCACATACTGATATCATCTAGCCAGAGTGATCTACAGATTTACTTTCATCACATACTGATAGCATCTAGCCAGAGTGATCTACAGATTTACTTTCATCACATACTGATATCAACTAGCCAGAGTGATCTACAGATTTACTGCCATCACATACTGATATCATCTAGCCAGAGTGATCTACAGATTTACTTTCATCACATACTGATATCATCTAGCCAGAGTGATCTACAGATTTACTTTCATCACATACTGATATCAACTAGCCAGAGTGATCTACAGATTTACTGCCATCACATACTGATATCATCTAGCCAGAGTGATCTACAGATTTACTTTCATCACATACTGATAGCATCTAGCCAGAGTGATCTACAGATTTACTTTCATCACATACTGATATCATCTAGCCAGAGTGATCTACAGATTTACTTTCATCACATACTGATATCAACTAGCCAGAGTGATCTACAGATTTACTTTCATCACATACTGATATCATCTAGCCAGAGTGATCTACAGATTTACTTTCATCACATACTGATAGCATCTAGCCAGAGTGATCTACAGATTTGCTTTCATCACATACTGATATCATCTAGTCAGAGTGATCTACAGATTTACTTTCATCACATACTGATAGCATTTATTGAAGAGTCAAATCTACACTGGATGATATCTATATATTCAGAGTTTTTACAATTATATTAAGATATCAACTACAATTTTATTTAAGTCTATTTAAAACGATGGTGGCCATCTTTGATTTGGTTTCATCAAGATTCAGTCAGTAGAATAAGGAACATAAAGGAACTCAGGGCCGTCTTTCTGTATTGGGAGAATGGGGCCGGGGCCGTGAGAGGGGGTAATTTGCGTCGATTTTAAAGGAAAGGGGATTTTTTTGCTACAAAATTTGCATCAATTATATATCCGTTTTTTTTATTATTTAAGTGGCACCAAGAATGTACCATTCCAAATTACAAAAAGTATGCTGTTTACCTGTATAGGAGTTTAACATTTTCTCTAATTTTAATTTTTTTTAAGGGGAATTTTTCACAGGAAAAGGGGAAAAATATATACTTTTAGGGGAGGGGAATGGGGCCAAATTTCGGCACCCAAAAACGGTCAAACGACGGCCCTGGAACCCCAATAAATAGGGTTCCTCCTCTCACCTAGAGGTACCTATGAAATTTCATGAGTATGGGCATTATGGTTTCGAAGGTTAGGCACAGAATACATATTTCCATATCAGGTCATGGTGACCTTGAACTTTGACCTAATGACCCCCAAAAAACAATAGGGTTTCTCCTCTTACCAAGAGCAATGTACCTATGAGTGCGGGGGTTATGGTTTTAAAGTTAAAGCGGTAAAAGCATATTTCCATATATGGTAATGTACCTATGAAGTTTCATAAGTGCAGGTGTTATGAAGTTATCGTTCGGAATGCCTAATTGTTTATGGATGGGTGGACGTACAAAAATAAATAAAAATAAATAAATAAATAAATAAATAAACAAATAAATAAATAAATAAATAAATAAATAAATAAATAAATAAATAAATAAATAAATAAATAAATAAATAAATAAATAAATAAAAATAAATAAATAAATAAATAAATAATAATAATAAAAAGTTGAACCCATGAACCAAGGTTTCTTGTTGATAATTTATTTTTTTATTTCTCCAGTTAGATTCGAACCCACATCCCCTGGGGTTTCCAGTGTACATGTACATTACCAAATATTGAAAAAGGGCCAAAACCATGTATTATCTAGGTATTAATACCTTCCCCAGTATTTTTTATCATATTAAAAGTGTTTTTTCATTAACAAAAATAAGATCATTAATAATAAAAAAAGAATAAAAAAAAAAGTTTTGCCTACTTACCTACGATATTTTTTTTGAAGCCGTTAGCGGAAAAAACCCTTTTTTTTTTGGCCTTATCGGCACATATACATTATTATATGACCTGAACACCTGGACAGAGTTTTGATAAATGATTTTGTAGTGTAGTTTTGCCGTTACTTAGCAAATAGCTACTTTAAATATTAAGGAAGTTATGAAGGAAACTATATTTGAATCGAGGCTTTGATTACATTTTTTGCCGTGAAACCAATCAAAAAGTCACATGGTTTCGCCACCCAGTATTTGATAAATCACAAACCTTGTCAGTAATACTGCCTTCTATGGATCCTGAGTGGTCTAGCTCGTGAAACATGCTGCCCGATATTTCAGCATCATACAGATGCATACTGCCCTCATCCTCTTCACTGTACTTGTATACATCCGTCTCCTGCAATTTCCTTAATTCCGCCAAAGTGATCAGTTTGTTTGGCACTCTTGGATATTTTATGGATTTTAAAACTTTGCGATATTTTTCTTCTTCAACATTTTCTTGCGAAATCTCTACATCCTGTTCATTCAAAGACGTGCTCTGCTCTGTTGCTGGTTTATGCACGTCCAAAGTTGAATTTTGATCTGTATTTGGTATATACTTAAAGAACTTTTGTTTAGCCAACTCGACAGTCATCTTATGACTAGGGAAAGGTGGTACACTGGTCTTTTGTAAGCGTCTTGAACTATTATCATTTAAAGACTCTAACTTGTTTATCTGAGAGTTTGTGGTAGTTTTTTCATTCTCACGTGTCTTCCCACTTTCTAGACGACCCCTACTTGGAGAGGCATGCTTATGATGTGCATTTCTCAAAAGGTGATTCACAAATTTGGAATCTGGATCTAATTCATTACTAGTTCTTTCTATTCTTTGACTATTATTTACACTACTGTTGTATTCAACCATTGGTGGATGTGTATTACGCTCTATCACAGATATGGTATTATCATCTTCGGTTCTAGTTCTGCCTTCATTTTGTTGTTTAGCAACCATCTCAATAACTGAATGCATATTTGAGGTTTGCAAGTCATGGTCACTTTCAACAGATAAATTGTGTTTATATTCACCACTTCTGCTGCCACTAACTTCGGAGAAATTATGTACGTTTGTTTCATCTCTTTTTCTTTTGTGTCTTATATAACTTAATGTTTCAATGTTTTGTTCAAGTCGCTGAAGGTTATTTTCAATGTCTGCATACATCAATTCATCAAGACGACGTGTGCATGCACCTTGTGAACTGGACAGCTGAACTAATCTTGCATTTAATGCTGAAAAAGAGTGAATGTAGACATGCATTTACATAGCTTATTGTCCTTTAATGAAAAATTCATTTAAAGTTTCTTTTCTTAATGACATATTTACAAACTAAGGAGATGACTATCGTCAAAATTTCATTACAGTTAGTCTTAAAACATTTTTGAACATTTATTGGCCGGTTTATCAGTATAAAAGCCTGAGCAATCGGAAATAATTCACATTATTTGAAATTCAGTTGAAATAGTACCGTCTACCTTTGCATTGATTTAATGTTTTGCTTACAATGAATATTCTTAATAAGTCTACTCACTCCGTGTTAACTGGTTATGTAGAGCTTCCCTGTCCGACAGTAACTTCTTCTGTTTCCATTTTTTCTTCTTAAATTTCATTTGTGACTCCATCTTTGCTTGAGATTGAGTGCAGTAGCCTAAAAACAAAACAAACATAACCATCAGCTGATAACCAAGCATCTTAACCCTTCACCCGCTAAGCACGACTATAATAGCCTTTGCGTCCATTGTAAACCCAGATCAGCCTGAGAGTAACTCACAGGCTGATCAGGGTTTACAATGTCCAGCTGCTGATCAGTCATTTTCCTCAAAACACCTCTTTGTCACATAAATGGAATGGTCTTAATTCAAAGAAAGAACAGTCCATTATATACAGGTAGTGAGTTAAGGGTTAATATGTTAAATCTCAATCATCTCTACTTTAGATACTTTATTGCTATTGTCAGGCCATCATAGTTTGTTGTTTCAAGAACCAGGATTTCATAAGTGGGTAGATGAAATCTTTTTTGAAGTCTAAAAGTAGAAAACACCTTATGAATTTAAAATGGAAAAAAATCTAAACAAAGTTCAAAAAAATAAAAATTGCTATAAAATGTCTTGGGTAGGGCCTTTTTTCGTTGGTACATGTAAGGAAACAACAGACCAACACATTTTTTACAGGCATTTCTTTGTGTTTTTTAGTGTCTTCCCTAATACTGAATGGCACATTTGTTTACCCCTGGCATGCAGTCTTTTCATACTACCATATTTTAATAACCAACTGTCCCTCGGTGTATTTTTTAAAACTGATTCTCGACAACTGTCTCTGGAATATACCAAACCCATTTTGACATGGTGTGACCTTTAACTCAACAAACACCCACTCTGAGTGAGCCACAAAGAATTTCTAGTGTAAACTGATCACACGTCACTTATGATCGGCCTTCTGGATCTGGATGTTTACGACGCAGGGCCAGTTACGACATGATCGCATTGGGAAGAGAGTGCCTATAAGCGCTGAGGGAGGGCTGCCCTGAAGCCCTCAGCTGATTTGGAGTGCACTATGCTATCGTCAAGGTGGTTCCACTCAATTGTCATTTTAGGGAATTAACAGTTTTTGACTGTTCACTTTGCATTGCACTACATTTAAACATCTGCTATTGTTTGTTACTGATGTTTTAACAATGTTTGTGCCTTATTGTAATGATTTGGCATGAATTTTGCATTTATGTCTTACTGGGATAAGAAACCTCTACCAAGGTAAGCCAGTACCTTCTCCTCGAACACTTTGTAGTAGAAAGTAAGTCTGTTTCTTCTACGTCGGTCCTGTAGGGATGACAGTTTCAGGTCCTTAGGCATCCTGGAAATACAGCCTTCTTCTCTCATTTTGTAGTCTCCAGTGATGAATCTAGCTGCTTGGTGCTGCACCTTCTCTATTCACTCTTTGTCTTTTATCTTTGTCTTTTACATAGTACGAATCCCATGCTATAGATCCACTTGACGATTAAGCGTACTAGGTATCCTGTTTGATGTCTGAGGTTTCTTTTGAGGAATGCCATTAAAGAATTTGCTTTCTTTGTGAGCTTGATAATATGCATGCCCCACTAGAGGTCCTCAGAAGGTGTAATCTCTAGATAGGGAGTGTCTTGTACTTGTTGGAGAATATGGTGGTCCAACTCGTAGAATCGTGAGGATTTATTGTTGACACTCATGCTGAAGCACTTCTTCGCGTTAAAACACATATCTCATCTCTTGGTCTATCTCTCCATTCTATGAGGTCGTTTTGTAGTACCAAGTGATCTTCGATGGTTTGGATAGAACGATATAGGAGGCAGTCATCTGCAAAGAGACGTACTTGAGATTTCATCGTATCTCGGAGGTCATTTATATGGCATAAGAAAAGCAAGGGTCTGAAGACTGTACCTTGGGGAACATCTACCGGTAGTCTCATTTATTTGACGTCTGGGGTGTGTTTTTTTACATACAGACTTTTATAGGTGCACCCCGTGATGTCTCATTGCGTTTGACCAAAAAACGTGTGGACAGTTTCAGACAGCGTGTAAACGTTTCTTGTATAATATCACTGCGAAGACACCTGTTTTGCCATTCAAGATTTAAAATAATGTATTTCATATCAAAATCTGTTTTGGATTAAAATGTTAGTGTGAAATGGATAACAAATGATCATTCTTCATTTTAGGTAAGTTGTACATTAATAAAATTCAGTGTATCACCTTTACAAAACTTACTGTTTATGTCTAGCACAGAGAATCTCTGCAGAAAGTCCACACATGAAAAAGTCAATCGCGTATGCATGTCGGAGGATGGCGCATATCAAAAATAATCTTTCCGTTCATACATCTACATCTTTGACCATAACTCATCTGATATGACTGCACTTAGAGCTGCACCATATTACCGGAAAACCGTGGTATTTCGTCACCATGGACCGTTCCGGTTTTAGTACGAAAACACTGCGTCATGGAATTTGCCAAAGAATGTCAGAAATTTACGAAGATATAAATTCATGTAGTTCAGTGTTTTTTTATCAGTTTAAGTTGCTGAAATAAATATTTTTACGAAAATAATCAAATTTATCTATTATTACATAAAACAAATGCAATTTAGTGAGTTTTATTTTAAACATTTTGAATTTTATATGTGATCGTGTGATTGATTGATTGAATTGGATTTTATAGTCGCACCAACAGCTAAGGTCATATGGAGTTTCCAGCTTCCATTGGTGGAGGAAGACACCAGGTGCCCCTCCGGGCAATTTTCATGCATGGGCGGGCGCCTGGGTAGAACCACCGACGTTCCGCAAGCCAACTGGATAGCTTCCTCACATAAAGATTCTAGGCCCCTGAGGGATCGAACCTACAGCGGTGAGGGGCAACTGATTTCAAGTCAGAGACGTTAACCACTCGGCCACGGATGCCCCATGTGATCGTGTGACCTCCATTGTTCAAACTGGCGGACAACTTTGATATGGTCAACAATCCTAAATCGAAATCGACATGGTGGGACCACTTTGGTTTAAAAAAAAAAGAGAAAAAAGAGGGTAAAAGTGTTGCAAAGGCTGTACAGTTACTAGTTGTTTGTATGGGTTTAATGTCTGTTACTAACATTATTTCAGTTTTATACAGGGGGGTGGGAAAGCCCCATTTTCGAGTTAAATGGGGAAAAATAATGCGATTTCGAGATATGTGGAACAGTGTATTGGCATGATTAGGCAGAAATTGAAGATTTGGGTTTTTCAAATAAGCAAAAGAGGTACATTTTAGATAAACTGTCTTCTATAAATTTATCTCAAACATAATAATGTTGAGAAAGTTAGAGGGGGAAATACAATTATTATTATGTTGTTTTTTTAAGGGAATTTTCTCAGCCAAAGGGGGGGAAAAAGTAGTCTGTTTTGTAAGGCGAAGGGACCATCTCCACTTTCCGTACTTGATCTTTGTGGTGGGAATGAATGGAGTTTTACGGCACGTCGACACTTAAATAGGTCATATTGTGCGCAAAAAACGATGAATCATGAAGGAATGAAGTAATAATTAAAATAATGTAAATGTATAAAGATAAAACTATCTACAAATAAGGGATGATATGGTAGCAATATAAACTATGTATATATGTAAATGTATATATGTAAATTAACAAATGCCCGCCAACGGGCTTGTAAACAAGTTAATATATATAGGAAAATATTATATTGATTTATAAAGTCTGATTTCTTTAAGGAAATCTAAAACAAGACTAAAATCTATAGTATCAACAGTCATCGAAATTAGAATTTCAAACCACAAGGCTTGTATTCTTGGAACTGAACAAGCCCGGATAAAAACGAACAAGCCCGGAATAAAGTATGTCAAAAATTGAAAAAACACCAGTATACTCACTATGCGCCTAATATAATAGTAACATTTATTCAAATTTGATCATGGTAATTTTTATTTCAATCTCTACAATGTCGTAAACAGTGCAATTCAAAACAAAACTCGAGGATATTATGACTGTCAGGAGACGAAATATATTTTACTGTATACTCGTCCTGTAGGACGAGTGGTATTACCATGTTACTCGTCCTTATAGGATGTTTACTCGTCCTGCTCTCATTGTAAAAGTTCATAAGTCAAAGTAGTCAGAAACCATCATTTAACACTATTATATATAAATAAAACAAAGGGAAACATCCTAATGTGTTGTTTTTTCTTTATATAAATCAATGAAAATTATGAAACTTTGACCAGTATTATAGAGGACTAAATTCATATTCATAGTCTATAGTTCATTACAGTCTGCTCATGGCCATTACAGTTACTCTGGCATAGTATATATTTTCCCCCTTAAATTTTTTTTTATATATTTATTACAAAATGTTAAACACCAATACAGGAAAACAGCATACTTTTTGCAATTCCCCTTCCTGAAGGCCCTGGACTTTTAGGTGAGTAGTACACTTAAAGATTTTCCCCGTGAAAGGGTTATTTGTATAACATTCAAATACCGTAACGTTCAGCGCTCCGTGAAATTAAAACGGCAGCCGTATTTTAAAATGTCCCAAAACGGAAATTCGTCAATTTCCCAATATCCGGTTGACTTAAATTGCATTTTATCGCTGAATAAACAGAGATGCGACTATTTACTGCATTTAATCGCTTAATAAACTATGTAAGAACTACTTTCTTTGTTGTTTTTTTTCTACTAAAATGTTACTCGTCCTCTCGGACGACCGATTCATGGATTTCACTCGTCCGGATTCGAATTTCACTCGTCAATACGAGCGGCAAATCAACAAGCCCGTTGGGCTTGTGTTCTTGAATATTGGACAAGCCCGGCAGGCACTTTACCAGTCTCGGGCTTGCGCTAATTTCGACCACTGTATCAAATAACTCTTTCAAAGTATTAACTGTGTAGTATCTTTGTCGCATAGGATCAAAGTCTACACATTCCAATAAGATATGTTTTACCGTTAACGGTGCAAAACAGGGTATACATTCTGGCAACTGCTCACCTTGTAATAAATATGAATGAGTACAGCGTGTATGCCCTATCCTGACCCTGGCTAGGACAACTTCCTCTCGACGAATGGGTCTACTAGAAGGACGCCATTCTCCGAGTAACGGTTTAATGGAATGGAGTTTATTGTTCACCGACAAGTCCCAAGCGGCTTGCCAAGAGTTACGAATATATGTGTTGATACAAGTTTTAAAATCAGTACAAGGTAATTTGGTATTAGATATATGTAAACCTAATGCTGCCTTAGCAGCACTATCAGCTCTATCATTACCACGTATTCCTACATGGCTTGGAAGCCAGCAGAAAATAATAACATTATCAACTTTAAGATAATTGTACTTTTCTAAAATTGAAGCACAAATGGATTATCATGTTTTATATTACCCCGTTCTTGAAGAGAAGAAAGGGAATCAGAAAAGATTACGAAATGGTCATCATCAGATTCCTGAATATAACTTAAGGCAAGTTCAATTGCCTTAAGTTCAGCTGAAAAGATAGAGCCCTTGTCAGGCAGGCGGCTCTTTATGCTATGTTTGTGAACAACAGCTGCTGCAGCTACCTTGTCTCCATCTTTAGAACCATCTTAGTGTTTCCCCCAGCCTTGAAAAAGGGCAGGGTAAATAAAAAAAAGGGCATTTTTAACGCGCAAAATTAGTAAAACAAAATCTTTGTAATTTAACGTCGCTTTTATGGTATGTATGAGTATGAGTTTTCATCAATATTCTATATCTACTTCTCTGCACAGGTATTCGGCGCATAATTTGGTCAATACTACCCCCACCCCCATCTACTACCCCCCACCCACCCCCACCAAAAATATAATCATCCAAAGTCATTTCATAACATTTTAAAACTTTTCTAAAAAAAAAAGAGAAGAAGATCTGTGTATATATGTTGAAAGTTACTGTATTTCGATTTAATTTCATCAAATTTGCTTTGAAAGATAGTAGGATCTGTAATGGATTTGTTATTATTACAAAGATCAAAAATAATTGTTGGTGTTTCCAAAGTCCACGGTGGAATTTGTGGTACTTTTATTGGGTCCGTATGATCCCTTCCAGGTTTTTGGTGGGAACTCCATGCTGTAGCACAGTAGTCCAGGTTAGACCTAACCATACTGATGTAGGCATTTGTATCCTCGTTGTTGGACTTCAGGTTTCATCGCAGGAAGACCAACATATCGTTTGCTTTCTTGGTGACCCAGATCAATGTGTTTGTTTTGTATGGTGTTTTACCTCATTTTCAACACGTAAGGTTATATATGACGATCGATTTTTTGTGGTGGAGGCAGACCACCCACTTTTCCTTGGTAGAACCAGTACTGTACACTTCCCGCCATCTTTAAGATGAATTGACACTACCTTACTTACAAGTCGAGCTCTCAGTGGGATTCGAACCCACAGCTAGATATTTGGTGCTGTCTTGTAGCTCTAGGACATGCCCTTTGAGTCTGTATTGGAATCTGGTGGTGTTGCGTGATCTTGTTACGCTGAGAATGCTGCATTTTTGCGGATGAAATTCCATGACGAGTATTTTATGCACTAGGGGAACACCGGAGTTCACTGTAAGGCCTCAAATAAAATATTAAATGTTCCCCTCCCACGACCGACACGAAAAAATGGCTGCGACCGGAAAAAAAATATTGCCGAAACCGTAGTTATATATTTTTTATTTGATATGACAAAATTTGGGACGAAACATGCTTTTGGAGACGAATCTATTTCTCCCGGATTTTGGCTATGATCTCCTGATCACACGAAAGTCGCTTCATCAATAATTTGTAATACACAGAGTGTGTCTGGCATGTGTCAAACATTCAGTCAAAGCCTGTCAGATCGATCAAGGCGGGGTTATGATAATGCAATCAACCACTGAAATTTGCGTCTAGCGGCAAGATTGAAAGATGGCCAAGTACACAATCATACGTAAGTAAACAATCACGGGTCATCAATAGTTATCACATTGATTTGAAAACACTGGACATTGGATAGTAGGAACATCATTTATTGAAGATTATAGGTGCAATGCCAACAATTAAAGCAAAATACACCAATCACCAGGTGGTTAATTGCATAGGCTTGTTTTATTCTAAATAGAGAAGTAAGTTTGCTGAAATAGGCACTTGTTTTAATCAGTGCATTCGGTAACGGTCAATGGTTTGCAGTGTTTAATTGATTTAGGTCAGATGTAGATGAATTTAAGGCATTTTCTATCGTCAAAATTAAAAGAAAGCTTGTAACTGTTCATACTTCATGATATATCGATCAAACGGCAATATTTCTCTGCCGGGAAAGTGCGGTGTCACAGTAATTCGGATAGGTACATGATTTCGGACGGACACAACTTTTAAAAAGAAATAAATTGACGTAGTTAACCATCAGGAAACTGTCCTACGTTTGTGTTTAGCTTATACAAATATAATAAAACAACATAAGGCATATCCCCGAATAAACCTCCCCCCACCCAAAAAAACACCTTTTAAAAAAAAAAGTTGTACTTCCGTGTGTGTCAACGGTTTAACATAGCAAATCCCCAAAAGGAACTCAATTAAGTGAATATTAGCAATAGCTGACAGACAGTTTTAAATGTATAATTTTTTGAATTGAGAAAGACTGTACATGGAATCAGTGCTCTCCCCAGAACTTTTACAAGAAGAGTTTTTATAATTTGATGTCTGGTATATTGTCATGTGTTGGACTTTTTCCACATTCTTAGACTAAAAATAAACATGTTAATTTTTTTTATGTTTTTAGTTTGTGTTTCACTGCATACTGAAATAACTTATTTCACTACACTGAAGCTCATTATGTAGTGATTTGACAAAAATCTATATTTGTTTTGATATTTTCCATGTCACGGTCTAAAGATTTTAAGCAGGGTAAAATACAAAAACATGCTAAAACACTGCCAGATGGATGTGGAAAAACCTAATTACACCATGTGACCATTATACTCACATGAATAAATAGGTTTACCTGTTTGAACCATCATTTTTAACAACTGTTTATGAGTGGTAGATATTATTAAGCCAGTTATCTAAAAACCTGTGAGAAAAAGGAAAAAAAACTACACCTGTTTTGAAATAATTAAAACAAGAGCATCAAGAATTGCAGGGCAATCCATAGTCCCTCACCGACCCAGATGTTTTCTATGATGGAGGTCAAAGATCAAGGTCAAGGTCACAATGACCTTATTTTGGTACGCGACACACAGCCAGGGTTTGACACTAACAGAGTCCCAGGATCCCGAGGATCCCAGATTTTCAGATGGGATCCCTGCTTCTAGAAGGTGGGGATTTCACAGGGAACCCTGATTTTGCCGTCAGGTTCTTATTATGAACACACTTTATAGATTATTTAATCGAAAATTCCCCAAAAAATCAAGCGCAACAATTCTCCAAAAAGGTAATTCAGTTTGTCTTTCGTTCTACCTCTATTATCGAGGATCCCGAATATTAATCGCTCTCGCCAGGCGCTTATAAGGCCAACTGGTAAAATTGCAACATCGCGAACCGGACTGGAAAATTGTTTTAGGTGGGATCTGGGCACCCGGATGTACAAAGTAGGGATTCCAGTCCGATCCCAGACAAAAAATGTTAGTGTCGAACCCCGACAGCTATCCCAAGATGCATTCATACAAAGTTTGGCGTCTTTAAGTGTTATAGTATTGAAAATACGGTCCGGACAAGCATTTTCTATGACAGAGGTCACAGGTCAAGGTCACAATGACGCGACACACCGCTATCCCAAGATGTATTCACATACCAAGTTTGGTATCTCTAAGTGTTATAGTATTGAAAATACGGTCCGGACAAGCATTTTCTATGACAGAGATCACAGTGACCTTATTTTGGTACGCGCCACACCACTATCCCAAGATGTATCCACATTCCAAGTTTGGTATCTCTAAATGTTATAGTCTGTGCTCAAAGAAAATTATTTTAAGAGACAGGCCCAGGGCTTGTTGCTTCTGAAAATGGACAGGCCCTGATTTAAAACGGACAGGCTCTGATTTAAAATGGAAAGGTCCAATACTTTTTTCTTAGTGGAAATGTGTCTTTATTCGCTTTTATAGCGCACATTTGTTACGTATGTATTACTCAAACTCATAAACTCCCCTGACTATAGTTTTCTTTTTGTTACCACTTTATGCTCCCTAGTCAGCAGACTTATTTATCACTTCGTTAGAATAGAATATTACATTGAAATTTACAACCGATGCAAAGGAGAGTACTAGCTATTTTGCCAAACGATAATAATCAGAGCCGACTTGGTGAAACTGGAGCCGAACTTGGAGCCAAATTTTTAATCAGGTTTTATTAGACTATCAGGGCCTCCTCTGGCTATTTTTTTCATTTTGTCACCATTTTCTCCAAGTTAAAGAATTAGGAGCCTAGAGTAGAATTCATTTAAAAGTAGGATTCCAGGAAATCCTTACACATGATAAAAGTAAGATTGATGGATTAAATAATGAATAGAAATGTTTTTCTTATTCGATTATGTAAAAAAAAAAGAAAAAAAAAAAGTCGAAATTATGTACCATCCAAACTACTATGACACCGCACTTTTACAGCCCGAAAATGTCGCAAACATTCAATCAAAATACCATCAATTAGGAACTTTTTTCATGCAGTAATGTGTTTTGAATGCCAAAAATGGTATTTCTTATAAAAGAGGAAAGAAAACACAACCCTAATAGCAGGATAATGTAGCTTTACGTCAGAAATTGTCGATCTCAAACTTGTGACAAACTGCCGACACGACGCCAGGCAAAATATTCAAACTTCTTATTGTTTCAATTTGTGTATAACACATTTTATTATTGCAAGTGTTTTCATAGTTCAGAATACACATGGGAGTATTTTGTCCTAAGGATCTTCAGATCAAGTAAAAAAATAATCTTTGCCCGCTCCTTGTATGCAATATGAGACAGGCACGGAATGGATTTCGAGGAGCCCCGGGCATCGACGGGCTCCTTGTATGCAAAATGAGACAGGCACGGAATGGATTTCGAGGAGCCCCGGGCATCGGGCTATCCTAATCTTGGAGCACAGATAGTATTGAAAATACGGTCCGGACAAGTATTTTCTATGACAGAGGTCACAGGTCAAGAGGACCTTATTTTGGTACGCGACACACCGCATCCCAAGATGTATCCACATACCAAGTTTGGTATCTCTTAGTGATATAGTATTGAAAATACGGTCCGGACAAGCATTTTCTAAGACAGAGGTCACAGGTCAAGTTCAAAATGACCTTATTTTGGTACACAACACACAGCTATCCCAAGATGTATCCACATCCCAAGTTTGGTATCTCTAAGTGTTATAGTAGACAGGCCCGACGGGCTCCTTGTATGCAAAATGAGACAGGCACGGAATGGATTTCGAGGAGCCCCGGGCGTCAGGCTATCCTATTCTTGGAGCACTGATAGTATTGAAAATACGGTCCAGACAAGTATTTTCTATGACAGAGGTCACAGGTCAAGAGGACCTTATTTTGGTACGCGACACACCGCTATCCCAAGATGTATCCACATACCAAGTTTGGTATCTCTAAGTGATATAGTATTGAAAATACGGTCCGGACAAGCATTTTCTAAGACAGAGGTCACAGGTCAAGGTCAAAATGACCTTATTTTGGTACACAACACACAGCTATCCCAAGATGTATCCACATCCCAAGTTTGGTATCTCTAAGTGTTATAGTAGACAGGCCCGACGGGCTCCTTGTATGCAAAATGAGACAGGCACGGAATGGATTTCGAGGAGCCCCGGGCGTCAGGCTATCCTATTCTTGGAGCACTGATAGTATTGAAAATACGGTCCGGACAAGTATTTTCTATGAGAGAGGTCACAGGTCAAGAGGACCTTATTTTGGTACGCGACACACCGCTATCCCAAGATGTATCCACATACCAAGTTTGGTATCTCTAAGTGATATAGTATTGCAAATACGGTCCGGACAAGCATTTTCTAAGACAGAGGTCACAGGTCAAGGTCAAAATGACCTTATTTTGGTACACAACACACAGCTATCCCAAGATGTATCCACATCCCAAGTTTGGTATCTCTAAGTGTTATAGTATTGAAAATACGGTCCGAACAAGCATTTTCTATGACAGAGGTCACAGGTCAAGGTCACAATGACCTTATATTGGTATGCGACACACCGCTATCCCAAGATGTATTCAAATACCAAGTTTGGTATCTCTAAGTGTTACAGTATTGAAAATAAGGTCTGGACAAGCATTTTCTATGACAGAGGTCGCAGGTCAAGGTCACAGTGACCTTATTTTGGTACACGACACACCACTATCCCAAGATGTATCCACATACCAAGCAGTCTGCACGAAAAACTTTTTTAGAGCATAGTCCTTCTTCGGACTATGCTTTGTGAAAAAATGTGTAGTCCGAATGGATTTCTTCTAGTCCGAAATAATACTACATCAATACTGATTAATTTTGCAATCTTTCTCATTACATTTGCAGTAAGGCATGCTACTGTAAAATATGCATTTATTTAAAGCATTGTCTTTTAAGCCATGATCTTGTAATTCTATCCATTGCAAGTGTATAACATTTGATCGTTGAATGTTTCACCTTGCTTTTTGTAGTATTCAAAATAAAAATAAAACATGACATGTTTTTGTTTTCCTTCCCATGTCAGTATTGTCATGGAAGTGACATTTTGACGAAGGAGCGGATAGTAACGAGGTAAGTATGCAAAGCTCAAACATAACTGCCGATCGTGCACTGAGTTGTTCAAAGTAATCAGCATTATTAAAGCTCCAACAAAAAATCTGATCCGAACAGTTGATTGTACAATTTTTAGGTAACAATATATATATGCAAACGGATCCCATTTTGTATTCAGAAATTGACAATGAATAGACAATGTCACACATAACGACCGTCACTAATTTAAAATTCTATTTATTTTGTTTATATATGGCCGGAACCAACTGTCAGTTTCAGAACAGACTGGTTTTCAATTTCATTTGTTTTCGAACGAGGTTGAGGTCAAAGGAGCAATATTTAGTATGAATCAATACCAGTCTTCGTCCTAACCGGCTTGCCCGAAGTCCGGGGCAAGTAGCTTCGATTTCGGGCAAGCAGAAATTACCATCTGCTTGCCCGATCGGGCAAGTGTGATTTTTCAGTGGAATATACAGTACAGCTCACGCGAAGTCCACACTTTACTCTTTCACGCCGAGTGAGGAATTTACAAATCGCGTGCGGAGTTTCGATGATAAAAATACGCGGAGTCGGAAAAGCTTCTCGGCATACTTATGCCACGAAAGTACGCCACGATACTCCGCGAAGACAAACTCGAAGTTTGCCGAGTAAAAACTGCATAGGTAAAAGGTGCAACTTTTTCTAATTGCAGTCATTTTAATGCATAATTATTCAATAACTTTGCAAAAAATCGAAGCAGAAGACTTTTTGTAGCGGATGTGGGAAAATTTAAATGCCCGGATTATGTATACTAGGTCACGACAGTCGCGGCGCAGCGACTGAACATAATATTCAATTAGTAATTATACTGGAAAATTTAAATGCCCGGATTATGTATACTAGGTCATGACAGTCGCGTCACGGCGACTGAACATAATATTCAATTAGTAATTATACTGGAAATTATAATTTTCTTTTTAATTAGTCTTTCTTTGGAACAAATTTTACTATTCTGATGTTTATTATTACAGCGATGGGTTCTTTAGTCAGAAATAATCAGAAACAAGAGGCCCAAGAGGGCCTGTGGACGCTCTACTGGCTATGTTGGCTCTTATAACATCAATGAAGCGAGTGACTGCCATTTACGTTTTTTTGAAAGTTTCGGGCAAAAAACAGCTTTTCAACTAAATCAAGGGCCATAACTTAAGAACCTGGTAAAGTTTGGTAAAGATCAGATGAAAAATGAAGGCCATACCGTATTAACGAGGCAAAATATAGCATTTTTAACTAAATCAAGAGCCATAATTCCTCTGTTACTGGTCCGACTGGTCCAACATACAGCTAAAAAAATATATATATATATATATATATATAAAGGAATAATTTCCAAAAAAAAATAATATGAAAAAAAAAAAAAAAAAAATTAATTAAAAAAAAAAAAATAATAAAAAAAAAATAATAAAAAATAAAATTAATAATAATATAAAAAAGACAGTCGTAAAAGCTGGTAAAGTTTGGCAAAGATCAGATGCAAAATGAAGGCCCTATCGAACGACGAGGCAAATTATAGCATTTTTAACAAAATCAAGGGCCATAACTCCGCTGTTACTGGGCCGATCTGGTTGTTTTTCGAACCTGACAAAGCTTTCATAGACATTAACAATCTGGTGAAGTTTGGTAAAGATCGGATGAAAAATGAAGGCCCTATCGTCTTAACGAGAAAAAATATATCATTTTGAAGTAAATTAAGGGCCATAACTCCGATGTTACTGGTCCGATATGGCTGGATTTAGAACTTGTTCGAGCTTTCATTGATATTAACAATCTGATTAAGTTTGGTAAAGATCGGATGAACAATGAAGGCCCTATAGTCTTAACGAGGCAAAATATAGCATTTTTAACTAAATCAAGGGCCATAACTCCACTGTTACTAGTCCGATATGGCTGGTTTTCAAAGTTGTCCAAGCTTTCATTGATATTAACAATCTGATCAAGTTTGGTAAAGATCGGATGAACAATGAAGCCCCTATCGTCTTAACGAGGCAAAATATAGCATTTTTAACTAAATCAAGGGCCATAACTTCGCTGTTACTGGTCCGATATGGCTGTTTTTCAAACTTGTTCAAGCTTTCAACGACATTAACAATCTGATAAAGATTGGTAAAGATCGAATGAACAATGAAGCCCCTATTGTCTTAACGATGCAAAACATAGCATTTTTAACTAAATCAAGGGCTACAACTCCGCTGATACTAGTCCGATATGGCTGGTTTTCGAACTTGTCCGAGCTTTCATTGATATTAACAATGTGGTAAAGATTGGATGAAAAACGAAGGCCCTATTGTCTTAACGAGGCAAAATATAGCAATATAGCATTTTTAACTAAATCAAGGACCATAACTCCGCTGTTACTGGTCCGATCTGGCTGGTTTTCGAACTTGTCCGAGCTTTCATTGATATTAACAATGTGGTAAAGGTTGGTAAAGATAGGATGAAAAATGAAGGCCCTATCGTCTTAACGAGGCAAAATTTAGCAATATAGCATTTTTAACTAAATCAAGGGCCATAACTCTGCTGTTACTTGTCCGATCTGGCTGGTTTTCGAACTCATCCGAGCTTTCATTGATATTAACAACCTGTTAAAGTTTGGTAAAGATTGGATGAAAAATGAAGGCCCTATCGTCTTAACGAGACAAAAGTTAACAACGGACGGACGACGGACGGACGGACGACGGACGGACGACGGACAACTCGGCATCCCATAAGCTCTGCTGGCCTTCGGCCAGTAGAGCTAAAAATGGTCAAGAATTCCGGGCCATAAACCCGTTATTAGTGCCGCCTTCTTAAAAGATACATACATGGCTAAGGATTATGGGTGTTTAGTATTTATGTCGGTAGGAAAACTGTTGACTTTCGGACAACAAAAACGAACAAAACTTGTGATTAAATGCATTAAAATTTTGAAATGTGTATTTTTTCGAAATTTATTCATTGTATTTATCAATAGTCCGTTGGACTATAAGTTTAGGTTTTTTTTATAGTCCGAACGAAATTTTTATAGCCTCGGTCTCGGACTATTCGTTTAATTCGCAGACTGACCAAGTTTGGTATCTCAAAGTCTTATAGTATTGAAAATATGACCCGGACAAGCATTTTCGGAAAATTTTCTATGACAGAAGTCACAGTGACTTTATTTTGGTATGCGACACACCGCTATCCCAAGATGTATCCACACACCAAGTTTAGTATCTCAAAGTCTTATAGTATTAAATTTCGGAAGGACGGACAGGGTGCAAACCTATGGTCCCCCTGGTGCGGTTGGGGACTAAAACTACCTACCTACCCACCCATACCAATTTGACCATGGTCGCAGGCGAGGAAACAACAAATATTTTAAGTTTGGCCTAACCAGTTCTGAGTGTTCGCTTTTGACGACAACTTGCACATGTTGCAACTTAGCGGGTGCTTTAATCGCCGACCTAATCTTCCCATACCAAACTTTTCGCTTTAATCGACGACCTAATCTTCACAAACTGAAATTTGCAACTAAGACATATGCATGATACGGTCTTGGCAGTCCGACACTAAGTTCAGGTGTGAAAATCTTTGGAGAATGCAATACCCCACCCACCATGTATTCCATTTGAAACACAATGAAATAGCAATGACAATTTTAATTACCATTCCTCAGCAAAATGCAAGATTCACACAACAATGGCCTGTCCGATTTTGAAACCGATGACAGTGTAATGCGCCCTGCTAAGCGTAAGATCTGAGACATTTCATTCAGCCAACATGTGTTTTTCTAATTCTATTCGACCTTCACCTCTGTCAGTTAATAAATTAACGAAATAAATA